>BQNB010187664.1:0-12020 GCA_026074375.1 Tanacetum coccineum
ATGCAAACTGTTTTTTGTCGAAACCAAGATTGTGTTTCTTTGGGAAATTAGTTTTTAGTAAAGAGAATTTTAATTAACTACTTTTTAAACGCAGTTATTATTATCAGTTTATATTGAAACCAATATTGTATTTCCTTTAATCTGATTTATTTTGTTTGTTTATTACCTACGTTCTTTAAATCTTGATTTATTGAAAGGAAGATTGAGTTTTAAAAATGAGGTTTAGTACTAGTTTATATCAACCAAGTCGAGTTTATTATATACGGACATGTTTTAACAATTCACTTAACTGTTTGTCGTGTATTAAATGACACAGTTTACTTAATAGTAATGTTTTTAACAATTCACTTAAACTGTTGTGTGGTTATTCACAAGTTTACTACTAGTAACACCATTGTGAGCCTTGTGAAATCTTGTACAATGTATTTGCGCTGCGTCAGTTACTAAAATGTTGCAAAATTGATAAATTAAGATTCATTTGCACCAAGTGGGCGTTTATTTGAAACAATCTCATAAAAATATAAGTTGTTATTTATTATAGGAACGTATTTCATTGAAACAAAGTGGAGTTTCTTTAAAAAAATTCTAATAAAATGCACGTGTTATCTTGTTACATTTCTTGAGAACGTGTACATTGAAACAAGTAGAGTTTTTTAAAAAACACGATATTGTAATATACATGTTTATTATATATCAAAATTATATACCATCATTTTTACTAAATTGTGGAAGTTTTTGCTGACTTGTTTTGCTTATTTAAACGGGTAGAGTTAAACTTTATAAACTAAATATCATTTTGAAATTGTATGGAGTTTGAACGTAGATCTATGGAAACTGTTGGCAGTTTAAAAATATATCCTATGAGAGTTTAAAAATAGATCTATGGAAACCCTATTGAGTTTCTTTGTAAGAGTGGATCTAGAAACCTCGTTGAGTTTCGTTGGAGAAATAGACCACGTGGAACAGATCTATGAAGATCTTCTATATGAAGATTGACAAAATCATATTGTATATCTGTTTTTGTTAAAATCATTATGTAATATGCGATATTTTTTATTATTTTAGTCGAAAGACTTCTTTCAAAGCGGTCTTGTATAACAGATCTTACAAAATATTAGTGGTTTTAAACAAAAGTCGAATTAGATTATTTTTGTAAGAAACACTTTATGGTTTAGCAAGTTGTTGATAATACCAAAAAACTGTTTCAAACGAATCATGGGGACCTTGTATCAACAAAATATTTGAACTTTTTAAAAGGGAGACCGATACTTAGGTTATGTGTACGGTAGATGCTTTGAAGCATTTAGAAACCTTATGTGCTATAATTATGTGTTAGGCCTGAATGACATGAAAACTGAGGCCATGGAAGGATCCGACCTTAGATAATGGTGGATTAACACTTGGGCATCATGTCATGACAAGAGTTTGATTAACTCTCCTATAGCTAATATCAGGGGGGAAAGGAGATGTGATGCTAAAATTCACATACGGAAAAGAGCTAAAGTCAGTCAACGCGTTGAATGTGCCAAAGACTCGTAGGAATCTTGTGTCCAATGGTTGCTTAATAAATTTGGCTTTTATCTTGTGTTTAAATCAAATAAATTTGAGTTTACAAAGAATGAACTTTTAGTTAGTACAGGTTACGTCCTTTATAAAATAGTTTAGTTGAATGTACTTTTCTAATGGCAATTTTCATAAAATGAGTACGAATTCAATTTATTTGATTATTTAAAGGTATGGCATGGCCAACTCGGACATGTTACTTTTAACTTAATTTGTCATTTGATCAAATTAAACTGCATACCCATTTTTTTCATATTGACTTGGATTACAAAAGTAAAACTTGTGTTGAAGCCAAATTGACAAGATTGTCTTTTCACTCGGTTGAATGATAAATAACCAAATCCCTAGATATGATTCACATAGTTTTATGTAATTCGGAATTGATACCTACTAAGGTTGCAAATAGCGAGTACTTCATCATATTTGTTGATAGTAGTACAATATATTGTTATTTATACTTACTTGAGAGTAAGGAGATAGACAAGATTTCTCAATACAAATAAGTTAAGAATCAAATTATTAACGATGTGATAGCGGAGGTAAATATGTGTCTCCAATTTCTATTGGCTACTTATTAGTTAGATAAGATCCATTGTAAAGGAAATCAGATAGTTCCAATGAACAATGGATGTGAAGAAAACCATCATATAAGTACTTACAAATGTGCAGGGATGTCTAGCTAAGATATCCGTATCGAAACCCAAGTTTCAAAAGATTAGACCTAAAACTGTGAATTGTATATTCTTAGTATATGCTCATAATAGTAGTGCTTAAAATTTCTTTTTATATGATTATGAAAATCTAAATATACACAAGGATACTGGTATGCGTTTGTAAAAGCACTAGTCAAATTTATATATATATAGTATTAATCCCGTGACAATTATTTCCAAATTACTTCTCAAACAAGAGAAATAAAAGGATAAAATCTCACTTAAGAAAACACAATACGTATATTTTTAGATCACCCTGAATAAGAAGATGTTAACCTAGAATAAGCAAAAGGGCAAAAATCGAGAAATTGTTTGGACTCGATTTTGTTTCTTCATGGTATTAAATGAAACTTCTTATTTTCGAGAATCGGTAACTTACTAGGAAGGACCTCAATAGAAAGAAGCCATTAAAAGTGAAATATATTCTATTTTATAAAATCATACTTGGGAGCTCATAGATTGACCTCCTTGTTTGTAAACCACTAGGATATTAATGGATCTTCAAGAAGAAGGTGAAAGTTGGCACAATTGAGAAGAAAAAATCAAGATTGGTGTTCCAAGGACCTAGACAACGATAAGGTCTAGATTACTTTGATACTTATTTTCTTGTTATATGAATAACCTCAATTAGGATGATACTTGTTGTTGCCGCATTAAGAAATCTAGAAATCCACTATAAGAATATGAATACATAATTTCTAAATGGGGATTTAGAAAATGAAATCTACATGAACCAACTTAAGGTCATTGCTCTGGGACAAGATAGCAAAGTTTGTAGGCATGTTACGTTATTATATGGGTTAAAGCAAGCTCCCAAATAACGACATCAAAATATTTTACCACATCATGTCATAATGTGGATTAAAATTTAACCAATGTAGGTGCGATCGATAGTATATATGTAATCTTGCATTTATACTTATATGCTAAACTTATCATTAGAAGTGATAAAAAAATGGACAGATCTACTAATGACATGTTCAAGTCAAGATTTGACATGAACTTCATTGATTTTTCGATATGGTTCTTGGAACTAAGATCATATGAACCCATATATGTCAAAAACATTATAAGGACAATATTCTTGAGAGGTTCAATGTAGGGTATTTTGACGTAGCTAGATTCTAATGACATCTTTTTAAATCTATTTAAATAGATGTAAAGGTGTTGCCCATATTGCATACACTAAGAATAATGGAGGCATCTATGTGTCTAATGACTGTGTGAGGCCTAATTAAGAACTTATAATTAGTTATAGTAATATACCAATCGATTTTATGTGATGCCATTTGAAAAGTTTAGAGGTAAATGATTATCTTATTTTGTGTGCATATGAGTTTGGTGTTAAGTATTCCATTTGTTCACGTGTGGTGATAACAGAAATGAAAGACGTATTGCATGCATTGCTACGTCAATTCTTGGATTCTTACTTAAAAGAATCTAGATCCACTAGAGCGGATGTACTTACGCTAAGTAGAAAGCTATGTCTTAGAAATCCTAAAAGTATTTCAAACAGACGTTTATAGCTAAATCTATGATGAAATCTGAATTTGTCATTTAAGATAAATTTATAAAATATGCAGGATATTTAAGTTAATTCGTAAAGGACATACCAAGATGGCGTAAACCGGTAACGACCATGTGTATAAAGTGTGATACTCAATTAAATTTGACGGAGCTCATATCACAATATAGAATGGTAAGTCAAGACATATCCATCATAGACGTGATTGGAGTGACAACTTGTAACCTTTATGGATTTTCCAGTCTTATTATATTCTAAGTAGACCTCTGTTTTATTGACTTTTACTGTTTCAGTCAGAATAGTTACCGTATTAACGGTAGTCAGTTCATAATCTATTTAATTAGTAGTTCATTTATTTCTTGAATTATCTCTTTTTGGATGATTATATCTATGCTTGATAACTTATCGGGAGAAATTTCCTGCAAACAGCTTAATACAACAAACAACGCATTCCGGTATGGCAATTTTTACTGTCAACGCTAAAGTAAAACATTAAAAACTATGAAATTTATTCTTTTGACATTTTAATACTACTAAATTTAATTCTAACGATTTCTAAGAAACTTAAACTTTCGGGTTACGTTTTATTCTCGAACTAAGAGCGTTATAGATCCCGGCCAAAGACAAAATACCACCTAGGATCCCCCTAGGATGCTCTAACCGATCGGACCCCCTGGGAGGAACAACAAGGCACATTTTTAGCTAGGTTGTCCATGCATGCATCCACCATATCTTCCTTTATTTCAAAAATACACACACATACACCAAAACACACACAAGAAAAATCTCTTCCTCTCTTTCTCTTTTCTTTGCTCGGACCCACAAACACACAAACAAACATTCCATTTTTCCATTTTTTGTTCAAGAACATGAAGGTTTCACATCCGGGTTTAATTCTAGTAATCATTTGGTAAACAAAACAACATTTGGGTTGTTCATTTAAGCTCTAATCCTCTTCAAAACCTTGTCTTATAAGTAAGTATCTTTCAATAACTTTTGTACTTTTGATAGTCTAATGATGTATAAGCTTGAGTTGTACACGTTTTGTTTAAAACAAAAAGCTTAAAAACTTATAAAATAACAATAAGGGGTGCGTTTAGTTCGAAGTCAAAAGAAAAGGAAAACAAGAAAAATGTCATTTTAATATTTTGGTTGTGATGGTGGAATAACATTTTTTAACATATAAGAATTTATAACTTTTTCAGCTTATAAATAAGTACATGAGTGCTTATTTTGGCTTATTTGGGTTCGGTAGTAAAAAGGAACCAAAGAAAAGTGGTTTTGGTCATTTACAACTTTTGTCCTAATTTTTATATCTTATTTTTGTAGCTTATTTTAAGAGCTAAAAGTACATTGAAGCTTAACGACTAAATAATAAGCTCATAAGGCTTATTTTGGGCTTAAGAGGTAATGTCCCAACAAGCCAAGCCTAAACCGTAGCGTAGGCTTGGGCTCGTGAGCCTCGGCTTATTTTTGTGGCTTTTTGGTTTGGCTTATTTTAATACAAAAGTGCTTATTTCCTTATTTTAAAACGTATTGGTTTAATATTGGACTTAATATACTTTTGGAAATGATTGTTTGGGCTTATACATGCCACGACCCAACATAGGCCCAATAAGCGTCGACTTATTTTTTGGGCTTTTCGTTTGGCTTATTTTCTACTTATTCATAGTGCTTATTTAAATTGATATTTTGGCTTATTAATATTATCGGACCTTTCGTTATTTAGATATTAGGCTAATTATAGACTAAGAACTAAAATGTATGATTTTGAACTAATATTAGGCCTTAAGGCCCAATAAGCGAAAAGCTAATCATCTTAAACGTTTAAAACGGATTTTGAAATGATCTATACTTGTATATATAAGGATAGTTAAAATAGTCGTTTGGGAAAAATGTGTTTTGATAAAACGTCATGGAAACGTAGGATTTTGGCATTTTGTCGGAAATTAATTTATTTGGGGGAAAGTGTTGGATAAATAAGGTTTAAGACCTTGGGAAACATTTATAAACGAACGGGTCATGCCGGAATTTTATAAAAATATTATACTTAGAAATATTTTTACTAAAAGTTATTTTCTTAAAGATCCAACAAAAGACGAAATACTAAAATATTATTATTTTAGTAATCGACTAAAAGACAAAATTATATTTTATAATTTTATAAATTATAAAACTGCTATAAATTTTTTAACGTATTTAAAACGTGTCATTTCTTATAGTTTATATATCTAATCTAGATAACTTGGAATTTACCGAGTAAATTACCGGAATATATATTCCTAATTACTTAATTCTTATTTACTCTACTTACCTAATTCCGTTAATAGTATAAGTATATAATACCTAAGGTATATACTTCGTCGTACTTTCTACGAGTCTAAATTGCCAACCACCACACAACCAATAATACTAAAAACAGTAATACAAAGCGTTTTCAAAACTCTTATGCATCAATTTCAAATACACATTTCAAACATATATCTAAGGACTCTATTAATAGGTCGTGGCCGAGCATCATTGCGCGTTATTATGTGATCATCTATTTACAGCTACTTTCATTTCTATTTGAGGTGAGTTCTCGTAGCCCCATTTCCAAACTATTTTTCATGGGGGGAAAATGATACTCAAATCTATTTCAAACTGTTTTACTCCTGTGCTAAACTACTTCTATGTTTTTGGATAATGTTATGTGCCTATAATTGCGAAAATGAATATTGTTGTATATGTTCATGCATGATATTGGGATTACTTCTTACAACTACTTAGCCGACTGTGTAGCTCGAGCTGGTAGGCGATAGGTTCGGAGGACTATAAGCACTTGGACCACTAATGAATTGTTGATTGAATGAAATGTTAGAGTATGATATTATTTCTATGATTACTATTGGAATGCTAATTATACTACTTGCGCTTCGAGTTTGTTATGCACTATTGTCCTACTTAAGTGCTGGCGCAACTGGATTTATACTCTAAACCTACAAGCTCACCAACTTTATGTTGATCTTTTCAAGTATCATTTTCAGGTGAAGAAAATACTCATTGAGGTTAGGATAGGATGCCTTAGCAGACCTAAGAGAATCCCGTGAGGATCATTTCTTAAAGGACTCATTTTAGAACTTTAATTTGCAGTCTTGTATTTTGGATTATCTCTAGACTTGTATTACTCCATGTGTGGGAGCTTAGCTTGTAATCCTTTAGACTATGTGTTGTGAATCGACATGTCATGGCACAAGTACCCACTTGTGATCGGAGGATGTTGTGACACTTTTATTGGTATGCATTTTAGTTTTCTCCATAGCGACACCAAGTGTTATGACGAATCAATCCCTTTGTCACGCCTCGTGTTTCTGCCTTAGACAGGGTGTGACAGATTGGTATCAGTGCCAATGGTTATAGAGAACTAGGTGTTTTGGCCTAGACTATAACCTAGGAACCTTTATATTGCTTGCATAATAGGATCTACGTGTGCGGTTTTTGCTTATACTTGCTTTTGCGCATAATTATCGGCTATCGTGTATCATCTTAGATAAGTCAATCATTGGGCTGTGTGAGCAAGATACTGAGTATAACTGGGAAAGGATGAATATATAAATACGATGGCCAACGTAATTATAGATGCATCACGACCCATGCGGACTTGGTGATCCTGCTCACTCAAATCGGTGTTGACAGTTAGGCCGCGATTTAAACAATAGTATATTAGGGCCGTCTCTATGCGAAATTCTCCTCCTACCTAATGCTCACCTATATCCTCCCTTGTGTAGATAATGGCTCCAACAATGACCACACGCAATGCTGGTCGACGCACTGCTGCAACACGAGATAGAAGGACGGGTGGACAGACTGGTAGAGGAGGTGGAAGAACTAAAGAGCAAACGGGCAGATTTGGTAGACGGACTGGTGATCAAGGTAGCCGAAGAGGTGACCGAGGTAATAAAGCAAATGGAGGTGTCGACAAAGTCCCCAAATTTTCCACCGTCATCGCTCAGCAGCGATAGCTTACACCCGTTGGGTGGAGAAAATGGAAGCAATACAAGATATTAGTGGTTATGGAGTTAACTAGAAGGTCAAGTATGTTGCCGGTTCACTAACCGGTAAGGCACTGACATGGTAAAACATCCAGGTCCAGGCTAGAGGCCGGGAAGCTGCAGTTGGCATGACCTAGGAAGGTTTTAAGGCTTCGATGAAAGAAGAGTAATGTCCAAACAACGAAATGCAGAAGTTGGAAGCTAAATTCTAGTGTCACTCTATGGTTGGATCTAGTCATGCAGCGTACACTGACCGATTCCATGAGCTTGCTAGGTTAGTCCCTCACTTGGTTACCCCTAAGACCAAAAGGATTAAAAGGTACATCTATGGCCTTGCTCTACAGATCCATGAGATGGTGGCAGCAACTGAGCCATCTATAATCCAGAGTGTTATACTAAAAGTTGGGGTGTTAATTGATGAGGCAATTAGGAATGGATCTCTAAAGAAGAGTGGTGAGAAAAGAGGAGATGGCGAAGATTCGAGTAAGGAAGGGAATGTCAAGGGTGATAACAAGAGAGCTAGGACTTGAAAAGTGTTTGCCACAATCACCAACCCTGTTAGGAGAGAGTACACGGGTTCGGCACCTAAATGTACAAACTGCAATTTCCACCATCACCCAGAGACGCCTTGTCGTATGTGCACGAACTGCAACCGCTTAGGGCATTTTGCCAAGGATTGCAAGGCGAGGCCCAAGATGGTGAATCCATTGAATGCCAAAAACCTGACAGCAACTCGTGGGGCATGTTATGAGTGTGGTGGTACTGATCACTCTAAGTCAGCATGCCCTAGGTTGAACCGAGCACCAGGACAAGGAGGAAATCATCCAAATCAAACTTTGGCTATTGTGGGAGGTCAGGGACATGGGAACAATAGCAATCCGGCACATGGAAGAGCATTCATGATGGAGCAGAGGAAGCTAGTCAAGACCCGAACATTGTGACGGGTACGTTCTCTTTAAACAACTACTATGCTACGATGCTATTTGATTCTGGTGCCGATTATAGCTTTGTTTCAACTACCTTCATGCCTCTATTAGACATAGAGCCCAGTAGTGTAGGTTTCAGTTATGAAATTGAAATAACTAGCGGACAACTAGTAGAGATCAAAAAGGTTATACGAGATTGTAAACTGGTAATAGAAGGACATACCTTTGACATCAACCTAATACCGTTCGGACACAGGAGCTTTAAAATTATTATAGGGATGGACTGGTTTTCCAGACATAGGGCCAAAATTGTTTGCCATGAGAGGGTAGTTTGAATTCCACTACCACATGGCGATATGCTTAGGGTATACAGAGTGCGGCCAGAAGAGACGGTGAAGCGTCTTATGAGTGCGAAAGCAGAAGAGCCAAAACTGGAAGACATCACCATCGTTCGAAACTTCTCTGAGTTATTACCTGACAACCTATCACGATGACCTCCTTCCCGAGAAGTCGAGTTTTGTATCTATTTAATCCCTAGAGCAATGTCGGTCACAAAGTCTCCATATCGCTTGGTACCTAGTGAAATGGAGGAGTTGTTGAACCAACTCAAGAAACTCCAAGACAAGGGTTTTATACGACCAAGTTCATCGCCATGGGGAGCACTGGTATTATTCGTCAAAAAGAAGGATGGTTCCTTTAGGATGTGTATCGACTATAGGGAGTTGAATAAGTTGACCATCAAGAACCGTTATCCCCTCCCAAGAATAGACGACCTATTTGATAAACTACAAGGATCACGATACTTCTCCAAGATAGACCTACGGTCCAGATACTATCAGCTGAGAGTGCACGAAGACGACATTCCAAAAACCGTATTTAGAACTCGATATAGGCATTTTGAGTTCACAGTAATGTCCTTTGGTCTGACGAATGCACCAGCGGTATTCATGGACTTGATGAACCGAGTATGCAGGCCCTACCTAGACAAATTTGTTATCTTTTTCATCGATGACATTTTGATCTACTCCAAAACAAAGGAAGAGCATGAAATGCATCTAGGGTTAATCTTCGACATGCTCAAGAAGGAGAAATTATACGTAAAGTTTTCAAAGTGTGAATTTTGGTTACGAGAGGTGTAGTTCCTTGGGCATGTGGTTAACAATAATGACATTCATGTAGACCCCAGTAAGATAGAAGCCGTTAAGAATTAAGAAGTCCGCTCATTCTTAGGTTTAGCAGGATATTACCAGCGATTCATCGCTAATTTCTTTAAGATTGCTAAATCACTTACCGTCTTGACTCAAAAGAACAAGAAATATATTTGGGGTGATAAACAAGAGATGACATTTCAAACCTTGAAGGATAGGTTATGTAATGCACCTGTCCTAGCACTCTTTGATGGGCCAGAAGACTTCGTGGTATAATGTGATGCTTCATGTCAAGGCCTGGGGTGCGTGCTGATGCAAAGGGGCAAAGTGATTGCTTATGCCTCTGGACAGTTAAAGATCCAAGAAAAGAATTACACCACCCATGATCTGGAACTGGGTGCAGTTGTATTAGCTTTCAAGATCTAGAGACACTACTTGTACGGGACAAAGAGCGTCATATATACCGACCACAAGAGTCTCCAGCATATCTTTAACCAGAAGGAGCTAGATATGCATCAACGTCATTGGATAGAGCTTTTCAACGACTATGACTGCGAAATTCGCTACCATCCTGGTAAGGCAAACGTAGTAGCTGATGCATTAAGTAGAAAGGAGAGAATTAAGCCTAGGAGAGTTCTAGCTATGAACATGACCATTCAGTCGAGTATCAAGAGTATGATACTAGCGGCTCAGAATGAAGCATCTAAGGTTGCCAATGCACCAACAGAAATGCTACGAGGGTTAGGTGAACAGATGGAGCGTAGGAGTGATGGAGCATTGTATTTCATGGATCGAATATGGGTTCTTTTGACGGGTAATGTAAGAACCCTAATAATGGATGAAGCACATAAGTCAAGATACTATGTACACCCAGGAGCAGATAAGATGTACTATGATCTTAGAGATATGTATTGGTGGTCAGGGATGAAGAAGGACATAGCCTTGTATGTTAGCAAGTTCTTGACTTGTTTGAAGGTTAAGGCTGAGCATCAGAGGCCATCCGACTTACTGTAGCAACCTGAGATCCCTAAGTAGAAGTGAGAGAGAATAGCCATGGACTTTATCACGAAATTGCCAAGAACCAGTAGTGGGCATGATTCAATATGAGTCATTGAGGATCGATTTACTAAGTCTGCTAGACTCTACCTCAATGAAATCTTGGCAAGGCATGGTGTGCCAATCTCGATAATATCCGACCGCGATGGTCGCTTTACGTCATGATTTTGGCAATCGATGCAAGATGCATTAGGAACACGTTTGGATATGAGTACGACTTACCATCCACAGACTGATGGTCAAAGCAAGCGTACCATTCAGACCTTGGAAGACATGCTCAGAGCATGCGTCATCGACTTTAGAGGAAGTTGGGACTTTCATCTTCCATTGTTTGAATTCTCATACAACAATAGCTATCATTCTAGCGTGAGATGTGCACCGTTCGAATCACTTTATGAGAGGATGTGCCGCTCACCCATTCTATGGGCAGAAATAGAAGAAGGACAATTGATTGGACTTGAGATCGTGCAAGAAACCACTGAGAAGATCTCCCAGATCAAGGATCGACTTAAAGCTGCACACGATTATCAGAAGAGTTATGCCGACAAACATAGGAAACCCTTGTAATTCAATGAAGGTGATCATGTCCTGCTCAAAGTGTCGCTTTGGAAAAGTATGGTACGCTTTGGGAAGAAAGGCAAGTTAGCACCTAGGTTTGTTGGACCCTTTGAGATCACTGAGAGGATTAGTCTAATGGCCTATCGACTAAGACTACCTCAAGAACTGAACAATGTTCACGACACGTGTCACGTGTCAAACCTCAAGAAATGTTTGGCTGACCCAACCATACATGTACCTTTAGAGGAAATCCAAGTTGATGCTAAGTTGAACTTTGTGGAAGAGCCTGTAGAGATCTTAAAGCGTGAAATCAAGAAGCTAAAGCGGAGTAGAATTCTAATCATCAAGGTTTGATGGAATTCGAAATGAGGTTCTGAATATACTTAGGAACGTGAGGATCAAATGAAACTCAAAAACCCACATCTCTTTAGCTCTAGCACTAGTTGAATTTCGAGGAGAAATTCTTTTAAGGGGGTAGACTGTAACCTTTGCGAATTTTC
>BQNB010187665.1:0-12020 GCA_026074375.1 Tanacetum coccineum
GATTACATGGAGACTGAGGATGCTCACAATGAAAAGGGAGTAAGTACTGAAGATCAAGTTAGTACTGACAAGCCAAAAGTTAGTACCGACAAGCCAAAAGTTAATACCGACAAGATTGATGAAGGTACTGCTGAGCCAAAAGATGGAAATTCAGATGAAAGTGCTGCTCCTGCAACTGTTTTCAGAGATGATGAAACCATTGCTGAATTTTTGGTATCAATGAGCCAAAATAAGGCTAAGCAAAAAGGAGTTGAGATTAAAGATACTGAAGATACTGATAGACCAAGAACTACATCTGAAAGGTCAATTTTAACTTTGAAGCCACTTCCAAAGATTGATCCTAAAGATAAAGGCAAGAAAGTTCTTGAGGAAGAAGATGAGTCAGATGCTGAATCAGAAGGTGTAAATGAAGCTGAGAAGAAATTTAAAATGCTTGCTAATGATGAAGAGATGGCCAGAAAGGTTCAAGAGGAATGGGAAGCAGAAGAGGAGAAGAAAAGGTTGGCTGAGGAAGAAGCTACTAAGGCTGCATTCACAAATGAGTATGATTTTATTCAAGCAAGACTCAATGCAGACAAGATTCTTGCTGAGAAGCTTCAAGAAGAAGAGAGAGAAAAATTCACCATCAAAGAGAGAACCAAGTTGCTTCATGATACCATTGATGCACAAAGAAAATTTCTTGCTCAACAATGATCTGAGGTTATCAGAAACAGACTTCCTTCAAGACCTTAGCTGAGAAACCAAATGATGACTTATTTGAAGCATGTTGGAGGAAAGAAGCATTCTGATTTGAAGACCAAAATTTTTGAAGAAATACAAGTTTTGTATGAAAAGGTAAAAATGTCTGATGAAAACTTCATTGCTATTGGTTCGTTGAGAATGAAAGGCAAATAAAAGATTTGAATGAGAAAGCTGCTGGTATAAAGAAGGCTGACAGTATTAAGAAGGAAAGTAAAGAAGAAGAAGGTATCAAAAAGTGAAAACTTGGCACAAGGAAAAAGATGAAGTCAAGGAAAAGAAGATTCAGACAAGACACTTCTGAGGATGATAAAACTAATAGTGAAAAAGAGAATGATGAGCTGAGATTATGCTTAACAATAGCTCCAGATGAGGACAAGGAGGTGGATTATGAAATACTTGACAAGAAGTATCCTATCATAGAATAGAAATCTGAGCATCTTGGAATTAAACCACAGTATAATGAAACTAAAGACTTAGAGGAGATTAATATAAATGTGGTAATTAGAAGCAGTGGACAAAGGAGATATTTTAGTACTCTGATGAGGGTGCTTTCCATATTTGATAGATATGATTTGAATGTTGTATATCAACTTGTGATGGACAGATACAAAGATGAGATACTTGAAGGTTTTGACAGAGTACTTTGGGGAGACTTAATGATTATTTTCAATCCAAGTGATGAAGATGAGTTTTGGAACTCACAGCAGGATTGGAATGTACTAAGTTGGAAGCTACATGGTACTTCAGGGGTACATACTTTAATGACTGATGAAGTATTAGTCATTCATATGCTTGTTGAGAAACAATATCCTTAGAGAAAGAAAGTACTGGTGCAAATGCTAGAATTGAAATTAGAATTTGAAGAAGACAATACTATGGCATTGGAGTTGATTAGATTTGTCAAGAAGTTAATTGCAGAATTGGAACCTGAAAACTCTGATGGAGATGAGAAGGATCTTTGAGTGTTGGTTTCAAAACCACACAACAAATAGTCATTAGTTCACCATGTTTAACAGACATAAGAACTGACTAGTCCATAAGCAAACGGCTTATGGTAAAGACTTCTCAAATCCGTTTATGGTTGACAATTTACTAAAAACTATATGGTTCTCAACTCACCTTGCTTCACAGTAAAGAGTTGGCTAGTCTAGGATCAAACAGTTCCTGGTAAAGGCAACTCAAATATGTTGATAGCTGATAGTTTGCTAAAAACTATATGGTTATCAGTGCACCATGTTATGGCAATAAAGCATTGACTAGTCCAAAAGCAAACGGTTTTTGGTAAAGACAAATCAAATCCGTTGATAGTTGATAGTTTACTTAAAACTATAAGGTTTTCAATTCACCTTGCTGTTTACAATGAAGAATTGGCTATCTCAGAGCAAACGACTACTGGTAAAGGAACATCAAATCTGTTAATGGCTGGTGGTTTTCCAAAAACTACAAAGCCAACTTAGTTGGATTGCTGCAGAAAAAATGTAGCTGTGTTGCAGACAAACTAAGAAGACAAGGATTGTAAGCTGCTAAGTGATCAAGATAACGGTACAAGTGTTCAATATTATTAAAAGTGAAGATCCAAGAATGATACAGAAAGGATCAAAGGTACTTAAGTTTATCTCAGATTGAGTCAAAGATTTGACAGAGTGTTTGAATACATCCTTCATGGAATTTAAGATATCTACATCAGAGAAACATAAAGTTAAACGAGTTCAACATTCAATATAGATCTTTCTAGCCTGTTAAGGGTTGTAGCCAATATGGATAGTTCCACATAAACTACAGGAGAAACAATGACTATGAACACTATAAGTTATGCGGAAACTAACTTATAATGCTAAGAAGAATAATGAATATTAATAGCTAAACTTTTGTATTAATCTGCTAAAATGATTATAGATTACTAACTATGAGATTGAGCGATGTGATGAGAGAGATATCTTCTTTAATGCCGTAGGGTTCCTTTTATACACCAAGGATAAACCCTAACAGACTTACAAAACGCGTAGAAGATAATGCATATCTTTTCCTATAATATCTCATGCATATCTCTTAAACCGTACTAACTATTAAACGGTACTAACTATTTTGTACTGACGGTACAAACTAATACTAACAGTACTAACTATAACTGTCGGTACTTTCTACTACAACTAGCGGTACTAAGTCAGGAAAGCATAATTCCCAACACCAACGCCGTATATATCGTCTAATTTTTCTTTAGAATAGTGATTTCAATTAGTTAATGATCATTTTTAATCTATATATACATATTATCTAAGCTAAAATCTTGAACATCTTGTTTAAGAAAATGAGTAAAATTAGTGATACTATGATAGGGGATATTGAATACTTCCTGTACATTCAAAAAAATAATAGAAAATATTCACCGCTAGTATCATTTTATAGTTTGAATTCGCTAAAGGCATACGGTGGATCGAATATTGATAGGCCCATATGTTCTATATAAAAGAATACGTATTAAATGCATGTTTTCACCCTCACCCCAATATCCACAATTTTGTAAGCTGCATTACAACAACGATGTATCAAATAAACAGCAAATCCAAACACTCTTTTAGAATATTATTTTTCATCGAAGCCTAGATAAGCTACATTTATAAGCAATTCCTAACGCCCCTATAATCAGCAAAAATCCATCGAGAAACATCGAATTCTAGCTTTAAATTAATTTGAAGCAAGTGTAGTTTGAAATTAAATATAAGCTGTAGAGGGTGTTTGGGATTGTTTATTTTTTCCACTTGTAAGATCATAAGCACATTAATACTATACAATCAAGGTATTTGACTTATTAAAACTGTCTATCTATTACCGAGGTGCTTGTTTAAACTTATATAGCTTACGGGCTTTTTGAGCTTTTGAAAAACTAATAAGGTCACAATTTTAGGCTTACGAGCTTATACCGATTATACTTTATCAGAGTTCGTAAGCTCAAGCGTATAAGCTCATAAGCCCAAAATTGTGTACCTATTAGCTTCAAAAGTTTAATAAGCTCATAACTTGGCCAAATAAGCTTAAACAAACACCCCTTACGTAGATTGATCCTCAAGACTACGAAACAAGTTCTTGGGTTACTAAACCCAATCGAGATCTTAACCATTTCAATTTAAGCTTATCAATCCTGACCCCACTTATACTTACCTTACTTTCTTGAGGATCATAAAATCTTTGTAGCAATGTAATCACTGTCGATTTTCCAGACCCTCTCATGGTGTATCGATAATCGTTCCTATATATTTACTATCTTGAGGCCGGACCATATAAAAGAATGTCGCGTTGATTATATGGTTGTATCGGTCTTGCGTTATTTTCTGCATACTGCAAAATAAAGATTGTTTAGTATTTACTTCACCTTACAGGAAGTAAGCAAGAAATTAAAATAGTGTATATCACTTCGTTTCTATGCATACTTACATCATGTACATCATCCCGAAGTAGTTTAACTTGGTATTTTAAAAAATTTCGTATCTATACAAAAAATAGTCAGCCTGTTTACGATGAGCAATGATTGTTGTAGTTACGTGATTACAAACATGTCGATTGTTACCTTTTTTCTAATGGTCTAAACTACTTGGTATGTGCAAGGAGGAATGTTGAGTGAACCAATTTATCGATAATACCTTTTACTACTCATTTGAATCTTTTTGGGATCTATTATTCTAGACATACTATAGCTCCCTTTAGTATATATAAGGGGTATTTGGGTAAAGCTTTTTTCAAGTGTTGGATAGCTTATTATATATTGGAAAAGCTAGTAAGCCGTTCGAAGGTGTTTGATTAAGCTTACGGTAGAATGCCTGGATCATTTTTTGGAAGGAAATAAGTTGATAATTATAATCCATTAGGTTCGGGATTTTTAGAAACACATAAGCTCTTTAGTATAAGCTTACCCAAACATCCCTTCAGTCAGCAACAACTGTTGTTACTCTATTCCTAAACATTCAGTTGTATGACGTTAAATGTCTTATATACAGACCTTAGGGGAATATGAATTCATTTCTTTTAGTTCTTTACTGTAAGATATGAGTTTGCCATATTCGACATAGTCTAATGTTGATTGTCACTCCATGTCTAGTGTTGATTATACATAGAGTGATACCTGAGAATATAATCGTCGCTCTATAAACTGCGTTAACCAAGCTAAATAATATCTCTGTACGAAGCTTTGTATTTTTTGTAATCAAGAGTCTTTGCCCCTATAAAATTTACAATCTAGCATCTACAAAATCCAGATCAGACTGGTTCGCGCCTTCGCATAGTGTATATGCAGAAAGTGATAAGTACTTATGCTTAAGCATACCATACGCAAAAAGATAATAATCAACCCCAAACAACCACTTGTTGCTAAACATAACGCAAAAGTTATGGATTGGAATGGTTCTATATCTTTAATATAAAATTAATGATGTTTTTTATTTGTAAGAAAAACGTAAATCACCAACATAAAAATCAAGTATATAGAAACTGTGGTCTATCTTGCCATATTGCGCATATGTAAATGAAAACACAAGGAAGCAGATTTTAATAAACCACCTCATTTCTGTAAATCTAATATGAAAACCCAAAAATGCCATAATGTGCATATCTAAATTAGCCACTTGCATTTGGGCCACATAGTAACAAAGACGACATTTACAAAACTATATTAACCTCTTTAGATACTATAGTGTTGTGCATCTGGTAAATGTTGTAACGACGTTAGCTATACAACATGACCGCACTCGAGTAATAACGAATAAAAAGCCTAAACATGTATGGCATAACCACTTTCGAAACGCGTATCCAAACACCCCCTTAATATCTTATGGTCTCTTTTAAACATATAAGGGGATAGTTTTCCCTATGACCATGCATGTAAGTTTGGAAAACTTGAACTTCAAAGTTACTCGTATACTATTCGTTTTTGTCCATAGCTCATGGCCTATTTCATACTTTTTAAATAGCAGGGGGTCCAAGCTCATAAGCTAACTAAATAAGCTAACACCAAGACCCTTTTAAGTAGCTTATCAATTCTTGTCAGTTCTTAAGTATTTTGAAACTGAAATACACCAAGGATTACTAATTTAGTATGGATCAAAGTGTGGAGGATTGACACGTAAATATTTACTCAATAACTTTATTAGTAGAACTCCCGTAAATCTTGCCCCTAGTTTCTGGTATATGATGATGAACTCCCTGCCATCACATGTTTAGTCAACGAAACCCGAACAGATTAGAAATTCATGATCTTAATGATATAATTAGTAATAATAACATGAATAGTAGTGTCAATGATGAACATTTAAGATGAACCTTTAGATCTCTATAATACATTCCTCTACTATGGCAGTAATCTACAACGTTAATAAGTTGCTAAAAGTATCTCTGCGCCTTATCTTCTTTTAGTTGTCCATGTTTCGCCTGTAATATCATAGAAATAAGAAAAATATTCCTACATAAATCAATAATTGAAGCATCTATAAAAAAATCTTTCTGAATTTCTCTTTCTTTCGTTATGAAAAAACAAAAAATTTATTAGCATAACCGCTCACGTTGATTGCAAGTAGACCAGAATGACCTTAAGACTAAAAATATTAACTAACACTTACATTTTGATCAAAAAGCTCACCTCCATCAAGATACTCTACACCAATATAGATCTTTGTTTCGCTTGCCATAACCTATAAAGGGAACAATAAAATAATAATCCATATATGTTAGTAAATGGACATATGGAATTAGTACTTCCACCAAAAAGAGGTAGGGAATTTGGTGATATCACATGGCCAATATTGTTTCTATTCTTATAAATCCATGAATAACTCCATCAATGCTAACTCCATCAATGTTGTAACTCCAAAACCTGTTCCTATGTTGTGTATTAAGTGATTTGATGCAGGACATGCACCCTTCATATGTAGCAGAATAGAGGATTTTAGTCTGGTTATTAATTCAAGCCCATCTTTAATATTGCACAATAAATGAATAAACTAAATCTTATAATATAATGAGGCGTTCGTACCCGTGCGTTGCATCGGGTTTAGTTTTTGTGAAAAATCAGAATTTTACTTATGTGAAGCACCGTATAACAGTATAAGTGTTAAGCCAATGATTCTCCTTTGTTGCTCCATGACCATTGGTCTCAATCTCGAAGCCAATGATTCTCCTTTGTTGCTTACTTTTTTATAGTTAACTAATCAGAAAATCAATTCGAAAGCACATAATGCATCCAAATATTGGTGGCAACTTATGAGAATCAAGCAGCTTGCATCCATTCATAATCTTATAGGACAAACACAAATTCTCTGAATTTAATGACCAAGACCATACCTGAGTTTAAATTCCCGAAAGAGTTAAAAAATATATAGGATTCAGTAAAATTATAAGGTAAAGCCCATAGATCAAGGAGAAAACAAAGTGCATAAATTATGAGTGAAATTTTTACCTTCAAAATATTCATGCGATATGTCACGTTTATTTGAGCCACCAAGGATAACGCATTGCTCATAATATCTATAACAACATTTGCCTTATCAAGACGCGTCTTCTCATGATCTTCATTGCCAACTGAATGTTGTAGCTCACTCTCATCCAACAAAAACTTGCAGCGCATGAGAAGTCTCTCAAGAAAAAAAATAAATCCCCATCTTATGAGATTATTTTTTGACTTAAGAAGCCCACACATAAGCCAAACGGGCAATGGAATATATAACTCAAGCAAATAATCTTTAACAGAAGCAAGGGTGATTCGCTGCTGCAAATTCTTTATGTTTGACCAGATGGAATCCCCATCATCATTGGTTTCTGCTATAAGCAGATCCCCCAACCACACATACCCGTTTTCATGAATAGGATCTCTTTCTGAATGAAGAAGAGAATGCAAAGTAGCCCAAGCGATCTTTACCTTCAAACCATAACTGTTTCTAAGAACTCCATTCTTAAAACTCTCTAAGTACTTATAGGATTTTGTTAGTTCTGTCATATGACTGAATTCTTTTTCTAAGTGAGTTAATGATCTTAAAAGTGCATCAAGTTTCTCCATGATTTTCTCTAAGAGCTGCAAAAAAACATAAATAAAAATGATATATACAGACAAAAATCTTTTTAAGATAATCAGAATAAAAAGCAGACAATGTGGCTACCATATTGAGTCTTTCACTGTTGGATTCTTTAGGTAATGTAGCAGAAATCAACCATCTTAAGATATCTCCAATGCCTTCTATGTGAATCACCGTATAACTTCATAAGTGTTTTACTTATTTAAGTATTCTGCATATCCCGGTCCCAAACCAGACTTTTACTTATTCATGCATTAATTCTCTTCGCATTTCAAATTTGTTTACCTAATTTAAGTATTCTGCATATCTCGTTCCTAAACCGATCAACCCAAAGTTAGTTCAGGCGGTTTGGACTGGTTATAGTCAACTTTTGTTCAACCGGAACCCGACCGTTTGATTTATTTATTAAAACACCCCCTAACAAAACCCATATTAAGAAAGCAATGTTATAAGTCTTATAAATAAGCCATAAGCCCAGGTAAGCAACCCCATAAGCCCAAGAAAGTAACCTTACTATTTCATCAAATTCCAACTTAATAAGTTGATGCTCTTACCAGCTCGATTTCATATTCACAGTCGGCATCTACAATTTAATGTTCTACCACTTCATGTTCTTCAAATGCACGTTCAGTCGCGATCTCTTCCTAACATACAAATAAATTTCAATTAGTAACAATAGAAAATAAGTTGTGGTTACAGATTCTAAGTCCAAACCTGTCTTTTTACGTCTGCCAAAAACTAACAACTGTTTGATAGCCACGATTAATTTGTGGCCTTATTGCACCATTCATATCAGACGATCCACACCTAGTGATTCAACGTTGCTCGAGCCCACACGTACAATTCGCGTATCATAGATCAAGAAAGGGCTGGGAGAACATTCTTTCTGCCGATAGCCATGACCAATTTGTGGCTTCAGTGCAACTTAAATCTGCACAAAAAAGGAAGTTTATATTAAGATAAGATAAGAATAAATATCCTTAGAATAATATATAAACTACAAGGGGCACTGTCCTCTAATTTTTAATCTAATCATATAAAAAGCCCAAAAATATGCTTAAACAAAAACCTCAAATGAAATAGAAGTCACTTTTAGGCCTTGATGGAACAGGATTTGCCACATGCCATTTGTAAGATAATCTACATATGTATTAACAAAACCCGTTCTAACAATTGTCAATCGATAATATAAGTACTATGTTGTAGATAGATCGCTAATATTACTCCAAGTTTTTTAGTTTGCACATTTTTTGTAGTATTCCTTTATGCCTCGCAAGCAATTTTTCTCTTATTTGTCGTATAGTTTTATTTGTATGCTTTAGGCATATTTTCTTAAACCAAGCTCCTTACATAAGGCCATCGATGCCATATTTAGCTTGCTCCTCAAGATGTATGCGGCATAGAAGAGTCCATACATGGTTACTAATCTTCAGGTCTTATTATCATAAAAGCCAACAAAATCGAATATGTAAGAAGAATAGAAAAAAATTCAAGATAAAGGTAAGATACTAAAAGAGAACCAAAACATAAATCAGCATATAAACTCAAATTAGAAAACTGAATGTAGTCTGTATAAAGTAGGGAACCGAATGTAACCCAAGTGTCATCCTAAAATCATGATACATGAAGAAGAATAAATCAACAAACGAAAACCAAAATTCAAGTATGACTGTTACATGTACATAAATCAACCTTCTAGAGACCGAGACACCTTAAATCCTTACTGATACACATACCCTTGTATCATTGGGGATACTACAACTCTTCATATCATAATTACTTTGTTTGCTACAGATTCTCAAAGATCTTATTTTGACTCTGTTAAAAAAATCCTTCTCTATTGCGGCTGGAAGACCGAATCATCCGATCAATCCTCGGAAGATCCAAAGCTGAAAAGTTATTAATTTAAAGCAAAATATTAAACCCAGTTCATTTTTAATGATCAAATAATCATACCCAAACGCATTAGAAACTTGAAAAAAGATGTGACAAGACTTACACCGAATTGGATGGACAACCGTGAATAGCTTTGTCAGAAAAACAAATACATAACAATGACGATGGGTGTTTTTGAGAGGGTATCTGTATTGCGTGAATAATTGTGTGGTATTTTTATAGTGATTTGGAGGGCATGTGTTATGATTAGAGGGTGACATCAATGTTGTAACTCCATAAACGCTTCATCTTTATCTTCAGATGAACCATAAATTTGAGGCTTGCATTTATCCAGTCCCATCATAAAGACTCCCCAATAAATGATAGGGATTGTATCTTATATTATATAAGATAGATATAGCATATCAATGTCTCATATCAGCGTAAAGTAGTAGAAATCATTACTAAATGGATTTTACATATATTATGCACCCTTAAAATAGAACCACACAAAATACAATGAAATAAAAAAAACGATCACTAGTAGGTTCTCTAGTGCCTAAATAGTGTTTTGTAACAATCTATTAAAAAAAACAAAGAGATGGACATTTAACCTTTTTATGAAACTACTCTAGCCTATGATGTTCTTCGCTGTGTTTTGTATAAGTTAGATCATGATGGATATCGTAGTTGATAATGGTGGTGTTGATGGTAGCGGTGGTGGTAATGAAAGTGGTGAGAGTTTGGAGGTTGAAACAGAGATTGTTTGATGTGGATACAAATATGTAAAACAAGTGGTTGGACAAAAAACACTACTGAAAATATTAAAATACCCTTGCAACTAACGAGATTTTTAACGAACGTTAGAGTTTTAGATTGCGAGGGAGTGAAAAACGTGACGTTAGGAATTACGGTATCCACAATCCGTCCTAACCATGATGACCAAAGATTTAATTTACCCAAATAAAAATGTATTTAGATTAATTAACTAATAAAGAAGGTAAGAAAAAAAAATTAATCCATTAGAATGCCAACTGTTAGTCTTCCATGAAAATTGGTCTGTTCATTAAGCCAAGTATCAAACTCAACTTACATTATTTGATTATTGTAACAATTGCTATTATTAAATATTTCTAAGTCATGCTAAGCATTTAGTTCAACAAAACAAAGTGTTATCGTGTCAAATCTAATCCCTATCAAATTACAGATCATCCTTATCAATTTGAGTTTTAACTTAAATTCATAATTTCATACATATATTTTTAAAAGCCCAAAAATTACATATATATATATATACTAATTTCATATATATTTTTAATATACTTTTGAAATCCAAAAAGGGTTAGCGACGCGCAGCCTTGTTGCCGACGATATTTGCCTACCACCACTAAGGGGGGGGGGGGGGGGGGTGTTAAATCCTTATTGTAAGGCTTTTCAGGTAATATAATATATATATATAATATATTAAAAGGTAGAATTATAGTAGAATAATAATAAAACCCCCAATTCGATTTTTAATGAAAATTGAAAATTTTGAAATTGCATATATACTAGGTTTTTAACCCGCACTCCATTACGGAGCGCGGGGATATAAAAAAATCGACGTACATGTACTAACACAGGTTTTCTCAATCGAAATTGTCAACTTGCAGATCAAAGAGGTTATAAATATTCAAAAACGACTTGTAACTGGAAATGTAATATTAGAATAGAGCTCAAACGGACCAGATCTCAAACCGGAATCGGTACTATTTTAACCACAACTTTGGTGAAACAACCATCATGATTTTGAGATTTAAGTAGAATGGAACACAGCCAGTTCTCAAAAAGCTAGCTGAAGAACCTTTGTACATCAAGCCTTTCATATGCATCTTTTTTAACCTTAATGATTTGTTGATTAACAAATGATCCACCACCAAAAAAAAGTACCAGCTCATTTGAATACAGTATCAAGATAATGTTAGATTTAACAATTCAAAACATCAATTTATCACAAATAAAAGTCATGAATGTAGCATTCTCATTGATCAATAAAATTAATAGAAAGTAAAGAGTAAAACGACACTAAAGGTCTCTTTTCCTACTCATAACTACAGCAAAGAAAAGGTTCATTGTTCTTAACTTTCAGGCTGCCCAAATATTATTTTCCTCTGATCACCTAGAACCTAATGCATCCAAAAAGATACATAAGTTCATTATTGAGTTCTATGAGCAAAGGAATCATGAATACAGTACTTGTGTAGTTTATTTATTTTTTCTTATCTTAAGCATCAAAATTTTCAATTCAGTTGGTGATAATTTTTCTTCTCATTTATCAACACTTGTATTAACAGGGTAGGAGAAAATGGT
>BQNB010187667.1:0-12020 GCA_026074375.1 Tanacetum coccineum
AAGAAGGTCAAGTTTGAGTGGGGTGATAAATAAGAAGCAGCTTTTCAACTGTTGAAGCAGAAGTTGTGCAGTGCACCAATCCTAGCCTTACCTAAAGGAAGCGAAGATTTTATTGCAAACTGCGATGCTTCAAAGAAGGGTTTGGGCGTTGTGTTAATGCAAAGAGGAAAGGTAATTGCTTATGCATCACGCCAACTGAAGATTCATGAGAAGAACTATACGACTCGTGATTTAGAACTTGGAGCAGTAGTGTTCGCTCTCAAGATTTGGAGGCACTACCTGTATGGAACCAAGTGCATGGTGTTCACTGATCATAAGAGTCTACAACACATTCTTAATCAGAAAGAGTTGAACATGAGGCAACGTCATTGGTTGGAGTTGCTCAGTGGTATGTGTTTAATTACACATACCTTTTACCTTTAAAAAACAAGTTAAAATAACCAAAAACGGACTTAAAATGCCAAATATATGCTTGTTTTGCTAATTGTGTTGTGCAGGAACGGATATCTAAGAAAAGGACGAAAAACGAAGCCAAAACGATAAAACCGAACACGGAATGGAAAAGCATGGAAAAGACAAAGTCAAGATGAAGCCCAAGTATGAAAAAGTCAACCAAAGTCAACCCCGACAAATCCAAAGTCAAAAAGTGAAGAAAAATAAGCTTAGGGGCCAAAATTGCCAAGTCCCTAACTTATTTAATGAAGGAAAAGAAGAAAATACTTGCAAGGGCTTAAACTACCATTTCACCAAAGAGATACCACAAGGGTTATTTCTCCTAACCCTCCAAAGATGTAACTCACAAGGACCATGAATGCAAGAACCTTTATAACAATCGGGGGGTGTTTTTGCCAAGTTTCCAAACTATCATACACCGCATGGACTAAAATTGCAACGACTCCTATAACCATGAGGGGCCTTTTGTGACAATCCACCAAACCCTTACCCCGTTTGAAACACTGTTTATCTTCATCAACATTTCCCGCCAAACCCCAAACCCCACATCCTGTCAATATCAAACCTCATTGACTACCCACATCCCTTCAAACCTATCACCTTTATAAACCCTACCCCCCCACATGGTCCTTGTCCACGGTGGCAATCCTAATTCCCACAATTCGATCAAGGGTTTAGATTTAAGACCTTGGGCACCAAGATAAATGAAGAGCCAGGATTGCTTTGTGTTTACACACTCACAACAAGCACACAAGGCTGTTTTGTGTCTACAAAGAAGCACAGAAGTGAAGTAAAGAAAAAAAGTCCAAAACCCTAGCTTATTTTCTATATAAATCTTTTGTAAGCCCTAGAGGCACCAGTTAGTTTTTCTTGGTGTGTAGTTTTTTAGAGTTCAGTTTTTAAGTTTTTAAGTAGTCCAACTTTTATGTACTTTTATTTTGAAGATTAATGAAAATTCAGTTTGTTTTTCATATTGTGTCCTAAGTTACTTGTACTTCTTTAAAATCATATAAGCTCTTAATATAAGCCATCTTTAATCTGTTTTTAAACTTTTATACAAAAATTTAAGAAAAATTTAAAAGAAAAAAAGTTATTGTTTGATAGCAAATGGATGAATGGGCAAAAATGGAAGGCTCATTGGGTGCTTAGTATAGCTTATTTATAAGCTTGGGTAGGATTAGAGCCTATTTAGGTTGGACATAATCCTGTTTTGAGCAAGGATCAAAGGTATACTTCTTTTTAAATTCTTGCTTAAAAGTTACTGTAGCAAGCTTATTTTCAGCTTATTCATGAGCTTATTGTTGCTTATTTGTGTTTTCTCTGCTTATTCATGCTATGTTATGTCTGTTTGAACTCTGTTGATGCATTCATGTACCTCATTCAAGTTTTATGCTTAATCTGTCTCATATGATTTCAAAACTGAGTGTTTTTACTTGCTTATTTTGAGCTTATTTCTGTAAGTTACTTGTTTATATTTCCTTATTATTGCTTGTTTTAAATCTGTGTTCAAAGACCCTAGCTTAAATTTTTTTAATTTCTTTAAAAATTTGATTTATCAAGTTAAATGGGTGTTTGGCACAACACCCCAAAATGGGTAAAATTTGGTTAAATACCCTTGGGTCAACTTGACCATCTTTAGCAGGATTATTTTAAATGTTTTAAGTCATTTTCAAAAAGTTTTTGAAACCCTTAGTCATAATTTAAGAGTTTTTAAGTGTTTTTGAAAAGTGGTGGGTCAAAACTGTGTCAACAAGCTTATTTGATTAAGCTTGGTTTTGACAGCTTTTGAGCTTTGTTTTGAGTTGTTTTAAGTGTCTAAAGCTATTTTAATAAAGATTCTTAGTCATTTATATTGTTAAGGAACTAGTGTCAAGGCTTTTGTTAAGCAATTTTTTTAGAACTGTCTTTTTAAACTCAAGATTACCAGATGGTTATTTCTGTTTTTAAACCCTAATTTTTTGCATACAAGCTTACAAAGAAGCTACCCTCAGTCTGTTTTAGCTTTAATTTTCATTTTGAGTTATTTCTAAGCTCATTTTTGTCCCTTTAAAACTGCCAAAAGGGGTGCCTTGGTGCAAAAGCTTAATTTCAAACCCATTTTTCTTGGCTTATTTGTGTTCATTTGTTTAAGTCTTTTTGCACTTTTAGAATGGGCCATAAAGCTAGAGTTCATGGCCCTGTAAGCTTTAGCCTAGCCCCCCCTTAGGCGCTTACTTTTAGGCTCAAGTAGGGTATAGCCAGTGTGTATTGCAGTGTAGGGATTAAGACTGTATGACTTACTTAGGGCTTATCAGATTACGCTTAGTGTATGTTTTCTTGTAATTAGGTTTAGTAGCTTCCTTAGGATTGCTTATTTCCCCTTACATTTGCTTATAAGTTTTTAAAAATAGCCAAACGGATTAAGCACTTATACCTTAAGCTTAGTTAAGCTATATGTCTGAATGATTTAGTTTTTTCCAGCTTATTTGTTGGTTTTTAAAAATAGTTGTAGTTTTATAAAATGCTCCCTTAAATGTGTTTAACAAGTTTTTAAAAAATCATTTTACAAAAAGTTACTGTAGCATAGCTACAAGTGGGACTCGAACCCCTGACCACCAGCTTGTATGCCCAACGTGTTTACCAATTGCTCCAATAGCTCATCCAACAAAGTCTTGCACAATTAATTTATTAAGGGCTCTTTAGCCCGTTAAGCCCATAAGCCCTTTTAGCTTTTTTACAGCTTATTTGGATAAGCTGGCAAACTTTTTTCATTTTTCTTAGGTAAAGCATCTCTTAAGCTATTTTTCAGTATTTTTGAGAATTTTCCAGTTTCGTTTACTAATTTTAATCTTTTATTTTCATTAAAACTGTTTTTTATTATAATAAATTAAATAAAAATCAAAAAAAAATATTTTTCTTTTTTTAGAAAATATCTTTATAGTTTTCACGTAGAAAAAAATAGAAAATCTTTCGTAGGGTCGTTTTTGCAAAATCTTACTTTTTAAAGAACGGGATTTAGCCCCGTTTTTGTTTTTTCATTTTAAAGCTCGTTTTAACTCCGTTTTCGGTCTAGTCTTTTTCATTCTTCATTATTAGTCACCTAGAGTAGATTAGAAGTAAAAATTTCTTTGTAGGGTTAATTTTTAAGATTTTAGGTTTTTGACCCCTTGTTCGGGATTCCTGCTCTCGTTTTTCAGTTTAATTTCGTAATTTTTAGGTTTTTCTCAATCGTTTTTGCTTATTATTGATTAATTTAGCTTTCTAAACTCCCAAATCATTAATCTCATTCAAACTCCAATTTTCCGACTGTATCGATTTTCAAGCACAGCCTCGTTGGGGATAAACGACCCGGGAATATTCTATACTACTTCTCGGTTTCATTGATTATTTTTAGATTATACTTATTATATATATTTTATTATATATTATATATATATATATATATATATATATATATATATATATATATATATATATATATATATATATATATATATATATATATATATATATATATATAAGGTTTAGTTTAAAATTCCAATCAATTTTTGGCGCCGCTGCCGGGGAGGCTGTGAAACGATTTTCGTGTTTGTTTGACGATTAGTGTTTGAAGACCCTTCCCTCGTGAAGTTAAAATTCCCGTTTGTGAATATTTTCTTTTATTTATAAAAATATAAAACACAAAAATATTTTTCATTTTCTTTTATTAGTATTAAAATATTAAAAAAATCAAAAATATAAAAACATTATCCTTAATTATCAATAAAAATCATCATCAATATAATGCTTTCAACTGAAGCATTATCATAATAAGTTCCCGAACAAAAGATTTAAAACTTGCCTTTGTGTCACTTGTGAAATACGGCTCACCTTTAATTGATAAACAAACTATAAGAGGGGTATAAGGAGGGTTGTTCCGAGGAACTACGACCCGAAAGGAGAAGGTTTTTAATAGCTTCGCGCTTTCCCACTCCTCCGCTCCTTTGTGCGTTTTTCTTTTAAAGAGCTACCGTGAAACAAGTTGATTATTGGTTTAAGTTGTCTTATCTTATTTTGTCCGTTAATAAAAGATGTTGCTTAAAAAATTCGAAAAGCCAAAAATAATCTTCTTTTTCTTCTTATCCATTTAATTCTTTTCTTAACCCTCAATTGTTTAATTCTTATGGCGTCACTCGATCGTCGTTCGAATCACCTTTACGCGATTAAAGAGTGTTCGTCTTGTGGGATCTTTGACACACTAAAGACTGTGGATTTCAAAGGGAGTCTTGAAGACAAGATTCTTGTTCCATTACCCGACTTGTCTCAACGACCCTTTAAAATTGAAAAAATTTATCTCGATTGTGGAGACCCGGTTCATGGTCTATATTACCGACAATGTGCTCTAATACGAAAGACATTAGAGGAAGTTTTTCAAGACTTCCAAGACACTTCCAAGTCATCCAATGACAGTACTAACTTTGTTTATCAAGAGCCATTCATTGTCAAATAAGGCCCCGGTGTAAATTCTTCACAAAGTCTCCACAAATTAACCACACTTGTTGTACGAGTAGTTGATGATTCGTTAGACGACATCTTCTGTCAACGATGTACTTGTAAGTCTTGTGGGAAAGGTGCTCATATTGGTTATAATTGTCCACCGCAAATTCCGATTATCTCTAAACCGGAACCATGCAACAATCAAACCGTTAATGAGTTCCCACAGACTTTGCCAAGTGTTCAACCGACATCTTGTACCGGAGGTGAGAATTCATTCACTTATGATTCTAAACCTAACTTTGTTGATGATTCTCCTAACGTTTTCAACCCACCTCCACAACCTCCTATGTACTCTTGTGAATTTTGCGGGAACGATGCTCGTTATGGTCACTATTGTACACCTCAAGTTCCGTTTATCTATCCGAAACCGGGTTACAATCAAGACTTTAATTTCCCACAAAATTTTCATGGTTTTCCACAACAATATTCTTGTTGTGAAGATTGTGGGGGTCCTCATGAAACTTACCAATGTCAACCAATGAATGAAGACTATTATCATAAGCAAAATTCTTGCTATGATTATAATTCTTTTGGTTTTGACCAATTTCAACCCCCGCAATATACCGTCAATCATCCAATCTCCAATGTTCAAAATAGCCTTTTCAATGCTCAAAATGAGTTTCTCAATTCTCAAAACAAGCTTATGGAGCAAATGACATCCCTATGTGATATGGTTGGTCAAATTATGCAAAAGAAGGAAGAAGAAAGGCGAATTGCGGAAGAGCAAGCGGCTAAAGATCGATATTGGAAGATTCCCATTTGCTATGATGATGACGATGACTATACCATTGCAATCACACCCGTCTTACAAACCAAGGAGCCCGTTAACTCTCTAAGTATGGGGGATGAGCATCTTGACACTATTCCGGTAACGGAATTGAACAAAGTAATAAAGTCTAGTGTTGAGGACCTTGTCACAATCCCAAGTGAGACCAAGGGTATTCCTGACAGCGTGTGTGATGTGCCTCTTTGTAACAATCCTACTCCTCTTGAAGCTTTCAAAGAACACTTTCTGAGATTGTCGTCGATTCCAACAATGATTCTTCTTTGAGTGATGACGATTCTTATGAGACATTGAGTATATCGATGCATCACCTCCCGATGCTGAGATCGTCAGCTTAGAGTGGTGGAGATTGTTATCCCGAAAGTTGGAGGATTGATACCGATTTATTTTTCTAACAATCAAGAACGATATCCTTCGTTGAAAAATTGTTGAATGTCAATCTTCTTATTGCTTAACATCGAGCATAAAAGATTATCCGCTTCCATCTTCCGATGTTATGACCAAGTCTTCCTCCACATCTCTTAAACCTTTTCTGGAGGAGACTAACACCTTTGATAATTCTTCACCCGAAGCTGAAACTTTCTGCTTTGATTTGGAAGAGAATAGTAGTGGCAGTACCACTACCCGTTCTGATTATTCTCTTCCGGATTATGAAGCTTTCTATTCTGATGACGATCATATTAAAGAAAAGAGTAGTGGCAGTACCACTACTCATGCTGATTTTTCTCAATATGATTCGTTCATCTTTGATCTTTCGATCAATCCATTTCCTCCTACCGATAGGAGTGATTTTTATCATGAGGAGTTCGCCGATGAACTTGCTCACATCATATCTCCATCGGAGTATGATCATTTCTGCTTTAAGATTGAGCCCGAGATGGGTGATTTCACTATGGACGTGTGAAGGATATTTCCCCCCCCACCAACAAGAGAAACCAAGGTTATGTGCCTATGTTTTAACCACCCATTCCCACCCTTAATCTGGGGGGAATATCATACTTTAAGTACCCTCTTCGCTTATATTGTATGGATCTTTCTTCCATTTCTCACGTATCCAGTTGCTCCTCCATATCTTCTCTCCTGTGGGAATGAAGATACCATTTTTGACCCCGGCATCTCCATTTATCATTCTTTTATGCCGGGTGTATCTCATCGGAGTGGAACTTTCATGAAATTCAATGTTTATCCAAACCACTTGAATGAAAGTCCGATGGAGATTTTATCTTCCACTTGCTCCCCCATGGACCAATGAATTCGGGGTCGAGTCGAGCTTGTGACTCGGTTAACAAAAACAAGGCGCTTCGTGGGTGGCAACCCATGCTTATCCATTCTATCTTCTTTCTTATTGCTAATAAGTGTTATGTGTTGTGATGAGGCTCGCCTCTACCTTTTTCATGTTTTGTGTTTTGTGGTTTTTGTCCAGGATTGTCCCGGATTCTGAAGCCTCTCGTGCTCACGGTTTTGTCCTTCGATCACAAGAGCTTCGAATCCTCAGCTTCATTTGGAAATCTGATATCCTAATCTTATCGACTAACGTTTATCTTTAGCATAATTCATAAACGGCTTAGGATTTACGTAGAGACCCTTCTTAAAACATTGAGGACAATGTTTCATTCTAGTATGGGGGGATCTTCGATTTGATTGTGCCTGCAGCCGTTGTTTTCACGTAATCCCGTTTTTACCACCAAAATTTCAAAAAAATTTAAAAAATTTAAAAAATTTCAAAAATAAAATAAGTGTTTTGTCACAATTTTGACTTTCCTGCTGGGTAGAATAAGAGTAAATTTTGACTCGATCGAGCGTGTTGAGCTCTAGCTTGTTCCTTAACTTTTAGACTAAGCGTTCGCAAATCTTTGCGAAGAACGAAAAATGATAGTGTTAAGTATGAGTTGGATGCTAAACAAGGATTATTTGGAAATCTTAAGAGCTCATGTGTGTAATTTGTCGCTTTTTCCTCCCATAAGCTCTTAACCTGATTAATATACGTGCTACTTTTGGAGATTAAACTTAAATCAATAATTTTTATGTAGTATATAGCAAAAACTTTAGCCTTAGTTTAAATTTATACTTAAATTTTTCAAAAAGACGTCTTCCCTATAAAAAAAATGAATGATGAAAATGAAAAAATATAATAAATATAAACTGTGGGCTGATAAAAGTTTGTTGTATCTTGCCGGCTCACAACCGATGTTACAGCCTTCTAAAGAAAGCCCATAGTAAGAATAATAATCAGAGACTGATAAAAGTTTGCTGCATCTTGCCGGCTCACAACCGATGTTGCAGCCTTCTAAAAGGTCGAGGGTTACAATTGCATAAGTGTTTAATATTAAGTGTGAATTAATAAATAAAAGATCTCTTTTTGTTAAATTCAAATATGCTTTTGAACTTTGGCTATTCTATTTTATAAGCTATGTATATACGAAAAACCTAAGAGTTTATGAAACCTAAGGTCCGTGAGTCCCGATACTAGTCTATGTGGGGTGTCAAAAGCCTGGTCACTTAACCGCAAGGTTGGGATGTGCCGAGACGAAAGTCGCTACATGGGATGATCTCGCCTTCAAACTCATTATTCTCGGGTGGAACGTGAAGCATAGAAATTTGCAAAACATTGATCCAAAGTTGAAATTCAAAATAGCACATACACCTAAGATATAATAATTGTCGGGAGTGAAAAGTTTACAAGTTGCAAATATGAGTAGTGTTAGCATCTTAACTCATAATTAACGATGATTTCGTTTTAAGCTTGGTTTGGAATAAGTGAAAAGTCGGGAACGATGAATTTATCCTTTTTGGGGCATTCTCGGATCGAAATGCATCTTGTTCTATGATCCCTAAAAGTTATAAAATAACGAAAGTCAAACAATATGAAAACTACAAAAAAATGAGAAAAATGAAAAATACAAAAAGATGTGTAGGAATAAGTGTATATATATAAAAATGGTAAAGACGGGGATTTTCAAAACTTATGAGTCTTTAACTCCCTTGATGAACACTTAGCTACTTTTCGAGGTTATTAGTCGAGGGGAATCGAGATTCTTAGTTTTCTAAATGCTTACTTCATAGCATTGCGTGAGGACACGACAACGTCTTAGTATGGGGGATTTTGGTATGCGTTTAATTACACATACCTTTCACCATTAAAACCGGACTTAAATGACCAAAAACGTACCAAAAATACATTGTATTTGTATGTTTTCTTTTTTGTGTAGGGAAAACGATATCCGACAAAAGGACGAAAAATCAAGCAAAAACGGACAAAACCGAGCACGGAATGGAAAGAGCGTGAAGAGAAGTCAAATCGAAGCCAAAGACCAAAAAGTCAAAGTCAAAGTCAACCCGCAAAAGTCAAGGGTCAAACCCGAACCCATCTAATGGGCCGGGGAAAGCCCATTAGTAATGAAGACTTGAAGCCCATTTTTAAATTCAAAAGCCCAATTCCATTTTAAACCCACTCGGGCCAAAAATACCAAATAGGCCATTACCCTTTTTAATTAATAAAGCCCAAAGGAAGTTGAGGGGCCACTTCTGCCAACCTCCTTAACTTACACCCACATTGGACTTTTCATGAAACAAAGTATATAACACTCGAGGGTGAAACTTGCCAACTGCCTAAACCTTTTACACCACAAGGACGAAATTTGCAATAACAATATACAACCTGAGGGACCATTTTTGACAAACCACTCAAACTCACCCCTGAAATTAAACAACTGTTTATCTCTTTCAACAATTTCCCGCCAAAACTCCCCCCCCCCCCCTCCTGTCACTCTCACACCTTGGAAACCCCCTCACACCAGTCCAAAACCATCATCACCACCTTCCCCACCTCTCACATGGGCTAACATACAGCTTGGCAATCCCTTGAGTGATTATTGGCTACAAAATCAAACGGTTTAGATCATTTTGAGTGGGCTTCAAGAAAAGTTAATGGCCAAGATCAGCTTTGGGTTTTATCTCACAAAGGAAGCACAAGAAGCACAGGATTGAAGACCATAGATTAGGGTTTCACTATAAATAGGCAAATTGTAATTTCAATTGTCTGTCGAAATTTTTTGTTAAGTCAAAAAGCTTGTAACAAATATTTGCACTAATTTAATATATTTCAGCTTAAGTTTTCTGTCATTTCATTTTCTTGTCATTTAAATTTTTGCATTTAAATTTCTGTCATTTTTAAGCTTTCTTTAAAATAGTTACTTACTTATTTGTCTTTAAAATTCTGTTGTTTAAGCTTATAGATAACCTTTTAAGTCATTAAAAGACTTTATATAAGCACATTTTCATTTTCTGTCAAAGCATTCAAAATTCTAAAAAAAAAATATAAAAAAAATATAAAAAAAAGAAAAGAAGAAAGCCACAAGGAGCAAGGAGTTTTCAGGGTTGTTTTGGTTTGATATTGATTCAGAATATTGGACTTAGGGGTGGTTAGGATTAGTTTTAGGATCCCTTGCATTTGGACCCCTTATAAGTCACTTTTTCCATTTTTTTAGTTTTTGCTTATTTTCACTATTCATGAGCTTATTGTTGCTTATTTGTGTTTTCTCTGCTTATTCATGCTATGTTATGTTTGTTTAAACTCTGTTGATGCTTTCATGTACTTTATTCAAGTTTTTATGCTTAATCTGTCTCATATGGCTTCAAAACTGAGTGTTTCTACTTGCTTATTTTTGAGCTTATTTCTGTGAGTTACTTATTTATATTTCCTTATTGTTGCTTGTTTTAAATCTGTGTTCAAAGACCCTAGCTTAAATCTCTTTTAATTTCTTTAAAAATTTGATTTATCAAGTTAAAGGGGTGTTTGGCACAACACCCCAAAGTGGGTCAAATTTGGTTAAATACCCTTGGGTCAACTTGACCATCTTTAGCAGGATTATTTTAAATGTTTTAAGTCATTTTCAAAAAGTTTGTGAAACTCTTAGTCATAATTTAAGAGTTTCTAAGTGTTTTTGAAAAGTGGTGGGTCAAAACTGTGTCAACAAGCTTATTTGATTAAGCTTGGTTTTGACAACTTTTGAGCTTTGTTTTGAGTTGATTTAAGTGTCTAAAGCTGTTTTAATAAAGATTCTTTAGTGCATCTATATGTTAAGACATAGTGTCCAGCTTTTGTTAAGCAAATTTTTTTTAGAACTGTCTTTTTAACTCAAGATTACCAGATGGTTATTTCTGTTTTTAAACCCTAATTTTTTGCATACAAGCATACAAAGAAGCTTCCCTCAGTCTGTTGGAGCTTTAATTTTCATTTTGAGCTTATTTGCAAGCTTATTTCTAAGCTCATTTTTGTCTCTTTAAAACTGCCAAAAGGGGTGCCCTGGTGCAAAAGCTTAATTCCAAACCCATTTCTCCTGGCTTATTTGTGTTCATTAGTTTAAGTCTTTTGCACTTTTAGGAAGCCCATAAGCTAGTGTTCAAAGGCCTATAAGCTTTAGCCTTAAGTCATCCTCTAGGTAGCTTAAAATTAAGCTCAAAGTAGGCTCTTTGACTGTTTCATCTAGTTTAGTGTAGTAAATTGCTTATTTTCTTTTTCTAGCTTATTAGGAGCTTATTAGTTATAGCTTTTTATTCTCTTTTACTTATTTAGCTTGGTTTTCTGTTTGTCTTAGCTTATTTTTAAATTCCTTAGCTTGTTGTGTGCTTAAAATCAAAAATCAAGTGTCCTTAAGCCCCTTAAGTATTAAGCATACTGTTTGATAGCTTAATCTCTTTTCAGCTTATTTAGTTGCTTGTAGTTGCTAAATTTTGTTGCTTATTGCGTATCTTGTCTCCTTTGTTGCTTGTGATTGCTTATTGTTCTATTCCTTTTGCTTACTTGTACCAAAAACCAAATCAAAAAGCCACATTAAGCCTTTAAGCTCATAAGCCCTCTGCCATTTTTAGAGCCCTTTTTCAGCTTATTTATAAGCTTTCAGAAATAGTTATAGTTATATAAAATGCCCACCTTCATGTGCTTTATAAGTTTGTGAAAAAAAATGGATTTAAAAAGTACTGTAGCATATAAAAAAAAGGGTGGGAGTGGGACTCGAACCCCTCCCCTCATACTCACAACACAACACACTTACCACTCGGCCCGGCAGGGCTATCCATTCATTGTTTGTAAAGTTTAATATAAGACCCTTTTTAGCCCATTAGCTTATAAGCTCTTTCCAGCTTATTCTGAGCTTATTCATAAGACCCTTTCTTAGGATAGTTTTAGAGTCTAGAATTTTTAGTATTTTTTTTAGAATTTTTAAAATTAGTTTATATTTTTTTTATTTAATTTCTTTAAAAGTTTTAA
>BQNB010187669.1:0-12020 GCA_026074375.1 Tanacetum coccineum
TGATTAGGATGAGTACACATCAGGAATACTTAATTCGGCATACTATATGTATCACATTAATAAATATTTTGCTTATTCCTTAAAGAGCCTTAGGGTATATGGGATAAGTAGAATTCAAATTTTGGTAGCCTCGATGTAGACTTTAATCTTGATGACATTTGATCTTTTGAAAAGGGCTAGGAGCTAATTATTGCGTTCTTAACCGTTACGCTTTATTTTTGGAATTAATAAGTATCGAAACAAAAGTCTTAAAGAGCCTACGGGTATATGACTTAAGTAAAATCCTAAGATACAAAAGTAGGATTTGCGGGAGGAAAAGTAAGTACACAATTAATATTTATGAGTAGTGTTAGTGTCATGACTTGTAATTAACAATGATCTTGTTTTTAAGCTTAGCATGGGAAAAGTAAAAAATTGGGGATGATGAAGTTATCTTTTAGACACTTAATTGTATTTTTTGTTTTATGATCCTTAAAGTTACCAATGAGGTAATGAAAACAATACATTATGTCAACACAAATAAGTTGTAGTTAGGTAGTTAATTATCAAGAAAAATCATAAAGAGAGAAAAAATCTTTGAAAATGGGAAATCGGGTGTTTTATAACTTATGATCTCTTAGCTCTCTCAACAAAAATCTTTGCTACTTTTCAAAGGTTTAGTTTGGGAAAGTTTCGAGGTATTTGGTTATAAGGCATGTGATATTGCGTGAGGACACGCAATCGTTTAGTTTGGGGAATTTTGATAAGTGTAGAATACACATATCCATTTATACTTAAAATAGCCCAAATAAGCCCAAAACAGACCAAAAATGGCAAAAATATGCTTGTATTTGTGTTTTCTGTATGCAGGTACGGATATATCAAAATTCGCAAGAAAACCGTTAAAAATGGGCAAGCACAGACACGAGAACGGAAGAGTGTACAAAAGCCAGAAGCAAAGCCAGAAAAAGTCAAACCTCTAGTCAATCTTGGTCAGCAGAAGTCAACAAAGCCAAAAATATTCCAAAATAACCCTTCAAGTTTCAAAAGTTGCACAAATAGTCCCTTAAACCCTAAATGGTCCATGCCCGGATCCATAAGCCCAATACCCTAGCCCACTTTCCTTTACAATAAACTCCAAGGACTCATATTGCCATTTCCCAAAGTCATTTTATTCTTGAAATTGTATTAACTAAAGAGAGGGGCCAATTATGCTAATGTGTCAAAGTTAAAACTGAATTTACCCAATTCAGTTATAATTTAGGCGCCAAACCCAATCACTATTCACCCGTCATCCCAAAGTTTACCATTCACTTAAACGAAAGGGCTTTCTACAATTAAAGGGTACGGATGTCTATTCAAGTAAAGTACAATGAATTGGCAAGGACAAATCAGTCATCTTCAAGGGATTACTTAGCCTCACTCAAGCTCAGGCCACGTCATCAATGGAAAAGCACACATGGAATGTAGGTTTTATACTATGTCTACTCACATAAGTAGCATAATCTGTCACAATTGAAGAATGACAGCTTGGCAATCCTCAAGTGTCCACAAATGATCCAACAGCTATGAATCATGATCCAATGATTAAGAGATTCAAGGGATGAGATTGAAGGATTGGAGAGCAAGGCAGGAGAGACTAGAAGCTTCACCAACTGGCTATAAATAGCCCTCACCTTCACAGACATTCACTATCTAGGTAGGAGTAGGAGTAGAGTAGTAGAGGTAGCTTATTTTATCGGCTTATTTTAAATGTAATTTCCTTTTTAATGAAACATTGTAATCTCTTTTCAAGCTTTAATAAAAGTCATCTTTAGTCTTAATAAACTGCTTCACCTTTAAGCTTTTTTACTTGACAAACACTCATAATTACTGTTCAATAAGCTACTAATAAGCTCATATTAGCACCTTGAGTCTTTAAGCTCAAGTTAAGTTTTAATAAGTTTCCTAATCTATTAAACTCTAAAAATTAGCTTAATTACCTTAGCTTATGGGGTTTGGAGCTTTTTTGAAGGGGATCTTAATTTGGAAGAGATCCCATGGACTTATACCCTAGCTTATTAATAAGCTAGGGAGCTTGTAGCTGCCATATTTGGTTCCTCTTGTTTAGCTAGAGGCTTTGTAAGTTTTTCTTTAAATTCTTGCTTTAAATATTAGTTTTATTGCTTTCTAAACTTAGATATGCTTATTTGCTTAATCAGTCTGCTTAATATTGCTTATTTGTGTTTCATCTAGCTTATTAATCATATTAGCTTATCTGTTTTTGCTTATAATAGTTTAGATCATAGTTTTAAAAGTAATTTTTCATAAAACCTTAAAAAATCAAAAATATTAGATAGAATAGTATAGATCTTAGATTTCTAGTTAATTAGTTGTTAGATCATGTTAATCAAGTTTGATATAAGCTAGTTAATATCTGGTTTTGTAGCTTTAATAAGTAGATTTAAGTTTTCAAAGATTTTTCAAAGCTGTCACAATTTAAATTGGTGTTTGGCATAAGATGGTTTGACCTGTAAAAGTCAAAAGATCTTGTTCATTTCAATTAAGTCAGCTTTGATTTCATGTTAAATCTCTAGGAAATGAGTTTTCATAAGTTAGTTTTGAAAATATAAAAAGTTATGGCTTATTTTAAGTATTCTTGCACTAGGGGAGTTTATAGCTTAAGTTTGATAGCTTAAGTTTGATTTGAGCTCTTTAAGCTTTTGTGTGTGCTTAAATTTTGTTTGCCTCACTCCACTTGAGTGTTTCTAAGTGCAGGATTACCCCTTAGGTAACCTGCACTATTGGTTTTTGCTTGTGTCAAGTGCATCAGTACTAACAAACAGTTAGTACTGCTGTCACTTTTGGCTTAATTTTTAGCTAAGTAATAATAGGTTTTAGCTTCTAAGATTAGAGTAGGATTTAGATTAGGTATAGCTTAATTCAGTTCATGGGAGTCTTTTAATTTTTTTACTTGTGAAAATTTGGTCTAAGCCCTTTAAGGCTTAGATCTTGCTTGCTTAAAGTTTAGTACACTCTTGGTGAGTGTATTAAGTGCAGAGGTTACCACCTTAGTGGCCTGCATTTGTTTTTAAAAGTTCATAAAAATCTCAAAAATTCCAATAATAGTAGTAACTTAGATTAGTCTTAAATTTTAGAAACTTAGCTTATAGTAGCTGTGTTGATGATTAGAATTCATTGCTTAGTAGTAGATTGTTGAGTTCCCATAAGCTCAGTTTCTAAGTTGGCCTTTTAAGCATTTTAGCCTTTCTTAATTTGTAGCCTTTTTTAGTCATTTCCTGAGTTAGCTACTTTCATCATAAAAGTTAAATGTCTTTCAGTGTTTCTAGCTTAGATTTCTTTTCATTTTTAGATTAAGCAACTCATAAGCTGTCTAGAACACTTTTCCTTTTTCATTTTGAGCTTATTAGTTAGTTTTAGCTTATGTTCCTTTTATTAAAAATGCTTAATTTTGTGTTATCTTTAAGTCCCAATATTTAGTTTTTCATAAAAGTTAAAAAATAAAAAGTCCAAAAAGTTAGGATTTGCTTGCCTCGAACCCATGACCTCCCACACACAACACACACTCTTTACCACCATTCTACAATAGCTCATCCGTTTTCTTTTCCTTTCATTAAACCTTTATACACATTTTGGCTTTATAAGCCAAATAAGTTGTTAAGCTTATTTCGTAGCTTATTTTATAAGCTACGACTTCAGGCTTATTTTTCTTAGGATTCATTTAGCATAAGCTATTTCCTGTATTTTTTCTAGAATTTTTACTATAAGTTTAGTATTTTTAATCTTTTATTTTCTTTTAAAACTTTAAAAAATCATTAAAAATAGAAAATTAATCCGAAAAATTAAAATCTTTTTTAAAAAATTTTCTTTTAATATAAAGTTTGTAGGAAAATTAGTTTCACTCTCGTAGGGATTAATTTGCAAAAATTCACTTTTTAAAGAACGGGTTTTGTTCCCGTTCTCGGTTTTCAAGTTTTAACTCTCGTTTTAATTCCGTTTTCGTTCTAGTTTTTTTTAAACTTCGTTTTTAGTCAATTAGAATACATTTAAAAATAAAAATAAAAATTAGGTTTAATTTTGTAGAATTTAGGATTTTGGCCTTAGTTTTAGTGTCTCGTTTCGCGTTTTTATCTAAATTTTGAAATTGTTGCTTTTTTTTTATTTAGTAGTGATAACTTATCAAAAATATCTTTGCTTTATTCAAATCAGAATCTAAGCTTAAACGAGGTTTCAATTTCACTAATCGTTGGGGAAACGACCCGGGTGATCATACTTCCCGGTTAAATATACGTATTATATATTATATTATATATATTTTTGAGAGTGAATTTTATCAAGGGTAACTTGGTAATTTTCTTAATTACTCTTAAGGTTATATTATTATAGTATATTTTATTACGTGTATAAAACTCATAATCAGTCTCCTCTTCAACCTTAGCTGTATACCAAAACTCCTTTAGGTATTCCACATACATTGCGGTGGGTTGAAGGGTTAGGGCCTTATTGATGTAACAGTTTGAGAGAAAACTGAGCATGGGTCGAAATGACTCGTTTTAGTGCTCAAGAAGGGCAACATCGTTATTGAAACCAATTATACTATATGTTCACCTAAAATTAACCTTTGAACATATCCATGTCGCACGCGTAGATCTCTCATCAAACTCTCAACCCTAATGCGCTGTGCGTCTCGATGGAGTGTGCGAAGGATGACTAGAGGCGCTTGGATGTACTGTGACTAAGCCGTATCACACCTCCACGTAGTTGCGAGTCTAATATCTCGCAGAATGTTCGTCCGCATCGTCGATACAAGAAGCCATCCGCGTAGACTAACTACGAGCATAAGGGGCTTAGGAGTGGGTCGCTGAGTGAAGAGAGTGAGAGCGACTGGTAGTTAGTTGTCTACGCGAGTCGGAGAGTGTGGTCTTAAGAGAACGGCGTGTGTTGAGAGTGCTCTAGATGTCCGCTCTCTCAAGAAGAAAAATGCTGTAATACTATATGTTCACCTAAAATTAACCTTTGATGATGGAATAAGTTGTTGTGATTGTTCTGATGATGTAGATTCTGATGCCATTTGATATAAAACTTTGATTCAGCTTTGATGAAAGGGTGTATGTAAGGTGATAAAAATGAAGGTTTTAGGGTTTTGAGTGAGTAAAAATGATGTATGTGAAAAAGGTGAACAATTTATACCACAAAGAATTTGTAACACCCCCAAATCGGGTCGCAGCGGAATAATGTGTCCGGGAGTGTTACTTCATAGATCAATAGCACAAGATATAAGAACGACCTCTATATGAGTCGTTTGAAAACTGATACATTGGAATAAATGAAATTGTTTGTTACAAAAGTACAACGACTTAACATGTTCACTTGTAAATGTAAAATTTTTTAAACATAACAAATATCCCCTAAATGTAATGCTTCTAAATCTTTATGCAATGACATCCAAAATAACGACCACCAATGTATCCTTGATTTGCACCTTATTGACCTGAGAAAACATGTTTTAAAACGTCAACATAAAATTGGTGAATTCACATGTTTATGTAGATATAATGCAGGACCGCAAGACTTCTAAGTGTATGATAATGCAACAGATGCAAACATCATAAAATGTAATTACGTTTCCCTAAGCTCATGACACTGAAGATCGACATGTATGAATTGCAATATAAATTACCTACATTGCCCTTGATGATGTTCTAACTCGCAACATCCCAAATCCGACATGGTATACGTTCGCTGTCCGGCAAACCAGCATAGTGAGCACTATTCACCCGAACAGGGAGGTCAATCCCAAATAGATCTATTTAAAACATTCGCGCTTACTCAATAGTTGACAGTTCATGATAATGGGCTTAGTGGGTTATCGCTACTTAGGCAAACATGTAATCATGTTAAAATGTACACTTGCGTCTAATTTGTAAAACAATGCATGTTTCTCACCCCAAAAGTTGTAAATCATTGTAATCGTAAAAACATGGGCTATGAACTCACCTCAAATGAATGAACGAATAGCGAATGTCAAATAAGTGAAAACGTCACGCGAATTTCCGAATGCAACCTAAGTAATAATAGGTCAAATGAGTCAAATGTACTTAATGTAAATACCACATCACAAGTTATAATGTTACACGAGCAACTAATACTTTTTGTTATAAACACTTGATTTAACGTTTTTATTATTTGTATAATGTTATCGTATAAGTAGTACAATCGTCTTGTAAAATAATATTTATAAAGTTAAAACTCGTATAAATATTATATAAGTGATTTTTTTAAAAAATTGGGAAATTTTTATTAAAAACGAACCAACACTATTCATGTCAGGAAATAGTGCACAAGTATAAAAATAGTGCGTATCTTTCTCGTTTTAACTCCGTTTAATACGTTCTTTATGTCCACGGTTTCGTATTAAGAAAATCTATCAAAATATTATATTTATAATATTTATGTTACTGATGAACAGTAACTTTTTACTGTTTATAAATAATATAAACTATTTTTATATATTTAGTTATCGTAATCTCGCAAAAATCACAACTTGCTCGTTTTAATTCCGTTTTTAGTGATTCTTTCGAGCACGTCCTCGTAATTAAAAATTCTATCTAAATAAAATATTTTCCAAAAAGTTTCTGTAATGAACAGTAATTTATTTTTTATAAAAGTATTTATTATTGTAAACTTGCAAACGGCGTAACTTCTGCATTATAGCTCGGATTTTCGAGTTTTTTATATGCCTACGATCGTATTGAAAAGTACTATTTTAATAAAATATAAAATAAATGTTTTATTTTTCGATTTACAACAGAATGTTTTGAGTTTTTATAAAGTTTTATAAACTTGTTTTTAGAAGTTTTAACTTAAATAAAATGGCTACAAGTCCTCTACAATATTTCCTACTACAAATCATATATATTTTAAGTCCTCTAGTCCATCATTTATCTAAGAAAAGTGTCCATGATAATCTCTATATATATATAACTTTGTATTTAAACTTTCAACAAGTAAATTATCCATGAACTTTATAAGTTAAACCATACTCATGATAGTATGTTCTTTGTATTTTAAGCATTACTTTGCTACAAAACTACATAGATTTGTATAGTACATACATGTATATTTCCATTTCATTTTGTAAACACATGAGAATAAAACCCTAGGTGGTGATTTAACAAAATAACTAGTATGTATAACATGTAAGTAAAGTATTGAAAAGATTAAGGTTTAGAAGACCTTAGGCAAGTGTAGGATGATGAAGATCACAATATCAACCCTAAAGATCAAAACCAAGTTGAATCCTAATGAGGAATACCCTAAAACTTTGATCTTGCTTAAACCTTGCTATAATGATTACCCAAGCTTCCAAAATACTTCCAAACACCTTAAATAATACCCATGATTCACTTGTATGCTTACTAGAATAAAAATTTATAACTTGTTCTTGTGTTTTAAAGTGGGACGTGGGTAGGGAGAGAAAACAAAGTGATGTTTTTAGTTTTCTAGTGAAAGGAGTAAGAATGAATGAAAAACTAGTATTCTACATCTTATATATACAAGGATTGGTCAAAGAAACTATTAGGAAAATCCAAGACTAAGAGATTAAGGGGACGTTTGTTAAAGGAGGAAAAAAGGGGAAAATGTTGGTTTGACTAGCTACAAGTGTATATGATGGAAGTCTTAAGAAAAACAATTTGGTGTGCTCTTGGTCTTGTGGTTTCTGAATTTTTAGGGGAGGGAAGGACAAATGTTTATGAAATTTTTGGGTATTGGGTATAATAGTGGGTATTTGTTTGAGTGTAGATAGGTATTGGTGCTTCCGGGTATCCCTAAATGCAATTTATTACGAAACGTAAACGCTTTACGTATCCAATAAAAATACAATATAAAAAGTTGATTATTATTTTCGTAAAATAATATAATGCTTGCTTGACGTAAACTTTTATTTTTTTGATGCCCGTTTACATTGATTGTTGATTTTTAGTTTACGCGATTTAACTAAACGATGAATATTTAAAGTAAACGCGCAAAAGCCTAAAAATAAATAATAGAATAATTGAAGTCGTAAAATGACCTGAAAATACAAAATGTTACAGTCTCCTCCCGTTAGAAGAGCCTTGTCCCCAAGGCTCAAGTCGCGACACTTGACGAAGGTACGGGTTTAGTGAAGAGATGCGGATACTTCTTTTGAAATTGGTCTTCACGTTCCCATGTGAACTCAGGACCCCTCCTAGAGTTCCACCGAACCTTGACAATTGGGATACGGCTTTGCTTCAACCGTTTGACTTCTTGATCCATGATTTCTACGGGTTCCTCCACAAAATGGAGCTTATCATCAATATGAATTCCATCCAACGGAACGGCTAATGGTTCGTCGGAATAACACTTCTTTAAGTTGGATACATGAAACGTACTGTGAACCCTGCTCAACTCTTGAGGAAGCTCAAGCTTGTAAGCAACGGATCCAACCTTTTCCAACACCTTGAATGGTCCAACATACCTGGGGTTTAACTTCCCCCGTTTGCCAAAACGTACGACCCCTTTCCAAGGTGAAACCTTAAGCATAACTCTATCTCCAACTTGAAATTCCATCGGCTTACGCTTCAAATCGGCGTAACTCTTTTGTCGATCACGAGCGGCTTGAATCCTTTGTTTGATCTGGATGATCTTCTCGGTTGTCTCTTGAACTATTTCTGGACCGGTGAGTTGAACTTCTCCAACCTCGGCCCAACAAACAGGTGAACGACACTTTCGACCGTAAAGTGCTTCAAATGGTGCAGCCTTGATGCTAGCGTGATAACTATTGTTATATGAAAACTCAACTAATGGAAAATGTTTAACCCAACCCTTTCCAAAGTCGATCACACAAGCACGCAGCATATCCTTGAGAGTTTGAATAGTCCTCTCGCTTTGTCCGTCGGTCTCTGGATGATATGCAGTACTCATAGCCAATGTAGTACCCAAAGCCTTCTGAAGTGACCTCCAGAAATTTGATGCGAATCTACCGTCACGATCAGAAATGATTGAGACGGGTATTCCATGCCTCGTGACTACCTCCTTTAGGTACATTCTCGCCAATTTCTCCATGGGATCAGTTTCCCTCATGGGTAAGAAGAGTGCAGACTTAGTGAGTCGGTCAACAATCACCCAGATGGTGTCATAACCTTGTGACGACTTAGGAAGCTTTGTGACAAAATCCATAGTGATATTATCCCACTTCCATTGAGGTATCTCGGGTTGCACCAACAAACCCGATGGCCTTTGGTGTTCAGCCTTGACCTTAGCACATGTCAAACATTTGCGAACATAGGTGGCGATGTCGGCCTTCATATTGGGCCACCAATATAGCTTCCGCATGTCCTGATACATCTTGTCGGAACCCGGATGGATAGAGTATTTTGACTTGTGGGACTCGTGCATGATCACAGTCCTTAAATCACCATAACATGGTAACCAACTCCTGCCATTTAAGCATAGAGTTCCGTCGGCGCGGGGTTCCAACTTTTCCTTTGGTATATCCTTCCTGATCATACCTCCTACGTCTTCCTTTTTGAAGTTCTCTGGTTTCTGTGCTTCTATTTGAGCTTCCAAAATTTGTTTGGGGAGATTCAAACCAATAGTCATGACTAAGGCTCGAACCCGTAATGGCTTATTCCGTTCTTTACGGCTTAAGGCATCGGCCACTACGTTTGCTTTCCCCGGGTGATAACGTATTTCACAATCGTAATCGCTGAGCAACTCTAACCAACGACGTTGCCTCATGTTCAGCTCCTTTTGATCAAGAATGTGTTGTAAACTCTTGTGATCTGTGAACACCATACACTTGGTTCTGTACAAATAGTGTCTCCAAATTTTTAGAGCAAACACTACCGATCTAAGTTCCAAATCATGAGTCGTATAATTTTTCTCATGAATTTTCAATTGGCGTGATGCATAAGCAATTACTTTCTCTCTTTGCATTAATACAGTATCCCCCAATCCATGATGTGCAAGATCTCCAATAAACACAGAAATCCTGCTTCCTTTAGGCAAAATCCTCACTTCCTTCAGGTAAAGCCAGAATTGACGCACTGCACAACTTCTGCTTTATTAACTGGAAGGCGGCTTCCTCCTTGTCACCCCAATCAAACTTAACTCCTTTCTGAGTAAGCTTGGTCATTGACTTGGCGATCTTTGAAAATCCTTCAATGAATCTTCGGTAATACCCAGCAAGACCTAAAAATTGACGAATCTCCGTTGGTGTTTTAGGAGATGCCCAATCTTTTATGGATTCGATCTTGGCGGGATCCACGTGAATGCCTTGACTATCAATTACGTGGCCGAGAAATTATACCTTAGGAATCCAAAATTCACATTTAGAGAATTTAGCATACAACTCCTCTTTCTTAAGCAATTCTAGAATTTCCTTAAGATGTTCTTCATGTTCCTTCTTGTTCCTTGAATAGATAAGGATGTCATCACTAAATACAATCACAAACTTATCCAAATATGGCTTGCACACCCGATTCATGAGATCAATAAATTCCACCGGTGTGTTCGTCAAACCAAATGGCATAACTTGGAACTCGTAATGACCATATCGAGTTATGAATGCCGTCTTTAGAATATCTTATTCCTGTACTCGAAGCTGATGATAACCTAATCGCAAGTCTATCTTAGAATAAATGATGGATCCTTGTAGTTGATTAAATTAATTGTCAATCCTTGGGAGTGGTTAACCATTCTTCACTGTTAGCTTGTTCAGTTCTCGGTAGTCGATGCACATTCAAAATGATCCATCCTTCTTCTTGACAAACAAGACCGGAGCTCCCCAAGGTGAGGAACTGGGCCTTATAAAGCCTTTGTCGGATAGTTCTTGCAGTTGCTCCAAGACGGAGCTGATCGGTAAGGTGCTCGTGCTACAGGTGCAACACCAGGTATCAGATCAATCTGAAATTCCACCTGTTGAGTCGGTGGAAGACCCGGCAAGTCCTAGGGAAATACTTCAGGAAAATCTTGAACGATTGGTACATCCTCAAGTCGCTTCCCCCCCCCCCCCCGACTTGTCTTCAGTCTTCTTTATAGTAACATGTGCCAAAAAGACATGACATCCTTTTAGCATGTACTTCTGCGTTTTAGTGCACGAGATGATGTTCAATCGAGTCTCGTTTCCCTGGTTGCTTCCATCTCCATGAATAATCAATGTCTCGTTTCAGAAGGGAATACAAACGAGTTTCTCATCACAAACAATGACAGCATGGTACTTTTCCAACCAATCCATACCAATTATGACGTCAAAACTACCAAGTTCTATGGGCATTAAGTCAATTTTGAATGGATGATTTAAGAAGTTTAATGTACAACCCCGAATGATAGTGTTTATCTCAATTATTTTCCCGTCGGCTAGTTCAACATCATAATAATGGTCTAATGTAGTTGGTGTGATATCAATTAGGGAGCTAAATGTAGTAGATACAAAACTTCTATCGGCAATAGTATCAAATAAGATAGAAGTATAGAGGTTGTTTAGAAGGAACGTACCCGTGATGACGTTGGAGTCCGGGTTTGTCCCTGCATTGCCCACCACATACACTTTTGCTGGAGCATTGCCATTTCCACCTTGATTACCATGGTTGTTGTTCTTTAGCTTTGGGCATTCCCTCTTAAAATGCCCCTGAGCACCACATTCATAGCAACCGTTACCCCTCTGATTAGCCCTAGTGGTTCTTTGATTGTTACCAGTGTTAGCATTCCTAAAACTCCTGCAATCACAGGCCAGGTGGCCAACCTTGTTGCACTTCTGGCACTTCGGTGCACATGGACCATTATGATGGTAGTTGCACTTAGAACAATTTGGCAGAGATCCACCATAGTCCCTTTTCTCACTATGCGCAGCAGTGTAGGCTCTACCAGTGTTCTGCCTCTTGTTTTGTTGTTGTTGGTTCTGATTGCTCCTTGAAGTGTCCTCAAACTTCCTTTTATTCTCATTCTGACGTTCAGCAAAAGTTCGGATCTTCTTATCCATCAGCTCAGTTGCAAAATCAACTGCATCCTACATTATC
>BQNB010187675.1:0-12019 GCA_026074375.1 Tanacetum coccineum
TCCGGAAGAATATTTTCGACGAAGGTATCGTATGAGTTCTACACTTTTTAAAAAAATCATGCATGATATTACTAATTATGATGTTGACCCTCTTCCCGATTACTTCTTTTTTTAAACAACGCCCCGATTGTACCGGTCGTTTAGGTTTTAGTCTTATTTTGAAATGCACATCCACTATACGCCAATTGGCATATGGTACATCACCCGATGCATTTGATGAGTATTTGCAAGTTTCCGAACGTTGTTCACGTGAATGTTTATGGAACTTCACTAAATGCATATATATATATATATATATATATATATATATATATATATATATATATATATTGTATGTTGAAGAGTTTTTGAGAAAACCTAATTTAGAAGATGTCCAACATGTATATGAATTGCATGAAAGGAAACATGGGCTCCCGAGAATGCTCGCGAGCATTGATTGTATGCATTGGGAATGGACAAAGTGTCCTAAGTCCTTATATGGTCAATTCAAAAGACGTGATAAAAAATACCCAACTATAATGCTTGAGGCCGTTGCGGATCAATAATTGTGGATTTGGCATGCATATTTTAGGGTACCCAGGGCAAATAACGACTTTAATGTTTTATATGGTTCACCGTTATTTGATGACCATCTAGCGGATAAAGCTCCAGAAGCTCGGTTTGTAGTAAACGAAAAAACATATGAAAAAGGTTATTATTTAGCGGATGGAATTTATCCTCAATGGTCTACGTTTGTCAAAGCATTTACTATCGCAAGGGATGAAAAAATAATGAAGTTTAAAAAAGTTTAAGAAAGTGAAAGAAAAGATATTGAAAGAGCTTTCGGAGTCCTACAAGGTTGGTGGGGGATTATACAACAAACCGCAAGAGCATATCAAATAAACACGATTAAAAGAATCATGTACTGTTGCATCATATTACATAACATGATATTGCAAGATCCAAAATTCGATGTTAGTAAATATGGATGTATGTACGTTTCTCCAGAAAGTAATATTCAACGTACTTGGGTCGAACGATGCGAGAGACTACGAAGGAAACACAAAGAACTTCAGGATAGAAAAGTTCACGATGACATTCGACACGATATTATTAAGCATTTGTAGAACCATAATCATTAGTTGTATGATTTATTTTTATTGTTGAATTTTTAATGTATCTTTTTTTTATTAATGAATTTTAATGTATTACAGTACTTATTAATGAAATGTATTGCTTTTTTTAAGAATGAATTAATGTATTATTTTTATTGTTATTGTTGTTAAAAAAATAAAAAAATAATAGGTGGGTTCCTCATAACACCACAAATTCTGGTGTTATCTAGGAATGGTGTATTTTGTGTTATGGGAAAAAGTGATGATATGGCACCACTTTTCTCATGACTTAAACACGAAAACTTGGCACTGTACCTTGTGCTCTAAGTATAACTACTCTGTCTTCCTTCATTGTCCTTTTTTGATTATACATGTGTTCTAAACTACTAAGTCTAAACGTATTAACAAAGGATTCCATATCCAAAAAGCAAACTTTAAAGCAATTAATTTCAAATAAAAGAAATGTTGAAAATTTAGTGCAATTGTGGGAATTGAATCATACATGGAAATGGGTTTGGAGGTACGGAGTGTAAACCCATTAAGTCATTGATTTTCCCTGACTCTTTTAGTGATTTGATTAAATAGGTGGTTATTTGCCTATTTAATTGGCAGATTTGATTGCATTAATTGACCATATTTAATTTGGTCATGAAATCATTATTCCATAATTATGTTGGATAATTGATTTGACTGCTTTAATTGACCATATTTAATTTGATCATGAAATCACTAATTCCTAAATTATGGAGGATAATTATAGAAGAGATTAATTGGCCATTAATCTCTCATTAATTCCATTATTATGTTTTGAGTAGATCCCCTATATAAAGGGATCACAATTGCATGAAAAAACATACAGAAAACAAAAACACATAGAAACGCAAGGTTCTTGATCTGTGCCTAGAGCAAGAACAAACACTTGGTTTTATCCCAAGAAGGTATTCGTGTAACCCAGGCATAGGGTCGAATAATCTTCTTTGGAAAGTGATTACACGACTTCAAGTGATATCCGGTAACCATCTTGGTAATTCGCTAGGCTATTGATTGTCTTCACCTTGATCTATGATACAACCGTGGAACAAGTCAGGAAGAGGAATAAGTGGGATAATGATGACTATGTTTGCAGATGTTTAATCCTCAAAGGTATGTCTGATTTGTTATTAATTATTTTTCAAAATCTTGCATCTGAAAGAGAACTATGGGATTCCTTGGAGGCCAAATATATGGCTGAGGATGCATCAAGTTAGAAGTTCCTTGTTAGTAATTTCACAAATTACAAAATAACTTATTCAAGACCAGTTATGGGACAACATAATAAACTTCTTGGTATACTTGGTAGATTTACACAACATAAAATAAAGATGGATGAGGCTATTAAGTTCTCTTGTATCATTGATAAACTCCTTCCTTCTTGGAAAGTTTTCAAGAATACTTGAATAAATAAGAACGGGAAAGAGTTAAAATCTTGTTGAGTGGGCAATTCATTCTGGCATTGAGTGAGTCCTCGGGGCACGAATATGAAAGCCAAAGGGAAAACAATGTTGTTGAGTCCACTGTATTGGGACGTGTTGTGTAGATCTTGATTTAGTTCTGGAAAGATTTTTCTTGTTTTAATGTTTTGCATATTTCTAATATTAAGAATAATTTGGTTTCAAGTGGTATTTTGAATAATTGTGGTTATAATCAAGTAACTGAAATCTGATAAATTTATTTTGTCTAAACATGGTGTGTTTATTGGTTTTGGCTATTTGTGGATCAAAAAAAAATTGTTAGGATTAATATTGTTAATATATGTAAATCGCCTTTTATAACCTTTAACTGAAGATTCAATCACATGGTTGTAGATGTGGGAATGTCCACTTTAATAATAATATGCAAGATATGTCTAAGGATGGGTTAATCCTTGTTTTGACATGGACATTAAAAAATGTAAAACTTAAAACTAAAGTTTTGGAGCTGATCCACAGTAATTTATGTGATCTGCATGCTATTCCTTCAATGGGGAATAAAAAATACTTTGTGATATTTATTGATGATGCTTCTAGGTTTTGCTATGTTTATTTATTACATTCAAAGGATGAAGCATTAGATAAATTCAAAGTATTCAAAACTGAAGTTGAATTACAACAAGGGTCCCAAATTAAAAGATTTAGGACTGATAGGGGAGGTGAGTACATGAATATTCTGTATTTTCAGTCTGTTGGTATTATCTATGAAACGACTGCCCCCTATACTCCACAACAAAATGGTATATCTGAAAGGAAAAATAGAGTACTAAACGAATGGTTAATTCCATGTTGTCCTACTCAGGACTGAGTCAAGGGTTCTGGGGTGAAGCTATGTTAACAGCTTGCTATTTATTAAATAGGGTTCCCAATAAAAGGAACAGGGTTACCCCTTATGAACTCTGGACTAAAAGAAAGCCAAACCTGAACTACCTTAGGGTTTGGGGTTGTAGGGCAGTTGTAAGACTCCCTGATCCAAAGCTAAAACTTTAGGTGACCGAGGCATGACTGAATCTTTGTTGGATCTGCTGAGCATTCAGGGCCCCCTTTTAGGTTCTATGTTATTGAATAATGATACCGGTGCAATTAATTAATAATTGAATCAAGGAGATGTTATCTTTGTTAATAAATAGATTTTTCTTCAACTCATTGACCAAGTATACACCCGTGTTTTCACGTCTTCGAGACGTCGATAAATCTACTAATTTATTTTAGTGTCGTACGCGTTTGCTTGTAATTTCAGTATTAAGTAATAATCGCGTAAGCCAAAAAATTATCGTTCAATGTAAACGGCATCATAACAATTAGCGTTACATCAATATAAGTATAAATAATTATTCTGAGAAATAAATTATGAGTCCTTTGTTTATTTTATTTTTATCGGTTCTGTCAAATTATGTACGTTTCGCGATAAAAGTTTTTCGGCATACCGGAACACGTTAAATGATCTTCGCTTCAACAAATGCCTCTTATTACTTTTAATGCCAAAGTTTACAAAACTCTACCATTAAATGGTTTTAGTCATCTGTTTCATCAAAGTAACTAAACAAAAGTATACATGTTCACATATTTGTAAAGGACTTTAAAACTACAAGTATACATTTAATAAAAACTACACATTTCATACTTTCAATTTTTCACCAACAAGTTGCAAGAAACATTTTCTTATATCAAAAAGAAAGTAGCGCTAGTCATCCAAGCCTTGAATTCATGGGATGTTCTACATAAGAGGGGACATAAGAACACTTCCATTAACTAAGAGTATGGTACTAGCAGAGTTGGTAAGGATAATAGTCACCTTTTTTGTGGCTCTTGCCCCCCCTTTGATATTCTTAGTCAAACTTAGCTAAATCTTACCCCTTATATATGTATACTAACTTACATGCACAGAGCTAACATAACACACTCTCAAAACTTAACTAAAACAATTTTATTCTCTTTCTTTAAAAACACGAATCAAATAGCAACCAAAAAAACCATAATCTTTTTATCCAACCTATACAAGCCTATTTACACAATCCCTTCCTAAGATATATAAGATGTTTCAAGCTTGGTTAACCATTTTCAAGTGTTGATAGCATAGAAAGTTAAGATTAGGGTTTCAAACCTAATCTAGGATTTTTATTATTGCAAGCTTGGTTTAAGAAAATATAAACAAGGGTTTGATTGTATTTCTCCTCCATCATACCATCACTTTTGAGGTTATCTATAAACCTTTATGTCTTTACTTTTCTCATTTTTATAAGTATATATGTTCTATATAGTTAAATCACCATTTAGGGTTTTAAACATGTTAAATGAATAACTTGCTTATGATTATGATTTTTAACACTTTTTCATATGATATGTGATTGGTAATATCATGGAATAATAAGATTTTAAGTATGTTAACATGTTGGTTTAAGTGAAAAATGTTTAAGTATAAACTAGTGATTAAAAGTTAATTAAGGAAAGTTATGATTTTATGTGAAGTTATGAACTTGTGATCTTGGACTAATGGACAAATTATGGATCTTGGACTATATAATATATATGACATAAGTATATTATGAGTATAAGAATTGTGGTATTTTAAAATTGTTAAAAAGTATGTCTAAAACAAGTATAAATAAATTATATAAAAGGACACAAAAGGGGGTGTTTGGATTCGAAATCCAATATGGGTTTGGAATTTTATAAAATAATACGTTCATGACGATTCCAAAAGCTAAGAAACTCAAAAAACGGATTATAACGAAACTGATACGATAATTAGAGTTATACGTTAATTAAACGGATTTATAAAATAACTTTTATAAAAATTATACAAAATAGAAACTTTGGTACTTTTAACAGATTATACCTATTTTTAGGATTCCAAAACATAAGAAACGTAAATTTTCGATTAAAAACGAAGAAGTTAGGAATTTAGCAAGTATATATGCTTAAAAATGTATAAAAATATTATTATAAATACTATTTTATAAAAAAGTTACTGTTCTGACAGAAACATGAGTTTTTTTTAAACCTCATAACTTATATTTTTATTTAGGTTGGGGGGGAAAAAAAAAAACTGTCAATTTACGAGAACCGTGCTCGAAAGAAACGCTAAAAAACGGAGTATAACGAATAAATACGACGTTACGGGTTTTACGATAAACTAAAACTATATAAAAATAACTTTTATTAATGATAGTGAACAGTAAAAGTATGTCATCAGGGGACTAAAAATTGAACATTCAATTATTGTTAACCGACTTAAATACGAAAGTGGACTTAAGAAACGCGTGAAGAAGGGTTTTAAAACGGGAAAGGAAAGTTTATGCTAGTTTTACTAAAAACGATAAATATAACGTTTTCACTCTATAACAACGAATTCTTAAATTACAAATAGACGGTGATAAAGCTATATAGACATTATTGTGGTTTCAAAGTATATGTTATAGGGAGTTTCATAATGGAGGCCTTCTTCGGGGTGGCGTATTGACGAGTTGTTGAATTTACGATTTAAAAGTGTCATAGGCTCCTCATTCGTCACCACATGATCTCTTAAATTTGATTAGCCAACGGATAGTATGATGTAACTAACATAGACTGTTATATGATGTTAGTTTTAATCGAGTTTTTAGCGAGTAGTGTTTCATAGACCTAAATAAATGTAGGTTGCATTCGATCCTTCACTTGATGTGCTATTGTGACATTTGGAATTATCAGTACTCGGGTGAGTTCATAGCCCCACAATTTTTACGATTTCAAATGATTTAAAAAACTTTTTTTTTTTTTATTTAGGGTGTAAACATCTTAGTTTTATAAATTGGCGCAAGTGTAATATTTTAATTGGATTACGTGTTTGCCTAAGTAGCGAAACCCAGTTGAAGCCCCTTTATCATGAAAGGTCAATAGCATAGATGTAGTTATTAATTACCTTATGTGAGCGCGAATGTTATGATAGATCTACTTGGGATTGACCTCTGTACGGGTGATAGTATCACAGGATTACGACGTTATACCATGTCGGATTGGGATGTATTTAGGGTTGAACATCTATCGGGCAGAATAGCATATTTATTATTGCGGAATTAATTGTCGAGCCTCAGTGTCTTGAGCTTAGGAAAAACTAATCGGATATTGTGATGTATGACTTTGTTGCTTTATCACGGGGTGAAAGTCTTGCGGTCCTGATATTCTATTTTACTAACCTAGGTAATTCATCAACATTTTTGTTGACGTTTTAAAGCAATGTTTTTAGGTGGTCAATAGGCATGAGATGCCAGGGATACATTGGTGGTTTTGATGTGGATATCATGCATTAAAGATTTTGTCGCATTACATTTTATATAACTGTTATGGGCTAAAAAAATCTTTGTATTTTTGAACAAAAGTGGACACGTGAAGCTTCTGGCTTATGTAACAAATACTTTGTTAATTTCAATGTATCAGTTTTAAACGACTTTTTGGTCGTTATATATACATCTTGTGTTATTGATCTATGAAGTAACACGCCCCCGGATATCCTTATTCCGCTGCGACCCAATTTAGGGGTGTTACACCAAGTCTCAGTATTCCTAAAGGAACTGAAGACATTGGTGGTTCAGTGGTCACTGATGAGGTTGTTCAACAACCTGAATTTGAGCTTAGAAAAAGCAAAAGGAATAGGACTCCAAAGGATTTTGGACCTGAATTTCAATTATATTTAATTGAAGGAACAATGGATGAGGTCTCTGACCAACACTCCTATTGCTTTAATGTTGAGGATGACCCCAAAACATTTGATGAAGCAATGAAGTCACGGACAGTGGCTTTTTGGAAAGACGCAATTAATGATGAGATGGGACTCCATCATGGGAACAACACTTGGTATTATCATTCCTTTGTCAGAAAGTCTTGTAGTATTGAGCAGACAATTCTTCCATTTCCGATGGTGCTAATCTATACGGGGCTCGAGCTACAGGTGCAGCACTTGGGACTAAGTCGATTTGGAATTCAACTTGTCGTATCGGTGGTAATCCAGGTAAGTCTTTGGAAGACTTCGGGAAAGTTCGTACAGACGGTAGGTCTTGAGTCGCTTCTCCTTCGACTTTGTCTTTCTTTCTTTACGTAACCCGGCCAGAGAAATAGTTGATAACTTTTCAAATACAATTCTAGGGCCTTTAACATGATATAAGGCTCAATGTTTATTTTCTTCTCTTGTCTCTTTTTGTTCTCCATGATTGAACGATCAGAATTTCGTTATCATAAGGAATACGCACTAACTTTCGTCACAGCCATCACTGCATGATTCTTTGCTAACCAATACATCTTTTATGTTCTCTTGTTTGAGAAGTAATTTGGAAAGAATTGTCACGGGATTTATACTATACATATATAAATTTGACTAATGCTTACCCACGTACCAGTTGGTTTCTGAAGTTCTTCCGTCAGCTAGCCCGACAGCGTAACTAACGTCTAAGGTATAGGGTATGAAATCTAGCAATGCACTAAAAGTATTTGATACGAAACTTCTATCGGTACTCGAATCAAATAACATATAAGCATGATGATCATTGAGAAGGAACATACCCGTGACAGTGTTGGAACCCGGGTTTGCGTCACCTCCTCCTAAGACATATGCTTTGCCTCTTGCATCAGGAACTCTTGCTTTGTTCCCACAGTTTTGGTTCTTGATTTTAAGACAATCCTTCCGGTAATGTCCTTGTGCACCACACTCAAAATACGTAATAACTCTCTGATTCAGCCCTGGAGTTCCTTGAGTAGGTACAGTCACAACAGATCTGCAATCCCTGGCCAGATGTCCAATCCTCTTACAATTACGACACTTAGAGTACATGTCCTTGTGGTGTCGCTTAACCCTATTGCTGAACGGAAGTGTTCCTTCATACACCTTCTTTCATTGTTACCAGCCATATAGGCTCTAGCAACATTTTGACCTCCAGTATTATGTCGTTTGTGGGGTGGTTGTTGCCCACGGTTGTTTCTATAGTTGTTGTTCAATCTCCTCTTATTCTTTGTGTTTCTTACAGCATAGCCCTTCAACTTTTGATCCATCAAGTTGTTGGCAATTCGAACAGCATCTTGTAGTCTTGTAGGTTCTGCAGCAATTACATTCTCTTAGATATTATCAGGAAGACCACCAAAGAATTTCTCCATCCGATCTTCCTCCTCGGGGACCATTTTGGTACACATCAAGGTAAGTTGTTGGAACCTTTAAGTGTAAGTAGCCATGTCATTGTTTTTCACCGACAAATTCCATAACTCAGTTTCCATCTTTTGGATCTCATTTCTCGGGCAGTACACTTCAGTCATTAGCTTCAACAACTCTCTCCATGATAAAGCGTATGCAACATCAGTTCCGATGGTTCTCTTGTGAGAATTCCACCAGGTTAATGCACTGTCGAGTAAAGTACAGGTAGCATACTTCACTTGATATCTCTCCAGACAGTTCCTGATGTGAAACACAGCTTCCATCTTTTCACTCCATCTTATCAACCCAACCACTCCTTCTATTCCTTTAAAACCCAGTGGTTGACATTTCATGAAATCTTGGTAAGTACATTCACGAGCAATAGGCATATCCCCTCTTTCGTTCACATTACGGTTCTCATTACCGTCACCATTGTCGCCTCTATTGTTTCTATTTCTAGTACCATTTCCATTACCATCTCCTCCTCTATAGTCATTCCCATTCCCGAGTTCAAGATCTCGGTTAACCCGACGAGCCTCTAGAGCTGCGTCTACACGTTAGTTGATCATTTCTTCAATTGAGGTAGGGGTCATACCGGAACGAGTGTTAGTCATTGTTCTACATCACAAGACATAACCCATGGTGAGATTTTGAAACGAATACACGATTATTAGATAACGATAATTTAATACATCCTATGAAATAAAATATAATTACAACACGATTGCCAAAACAAATAAATACCAATATAGATAAATAGGCGAGAGAATCAAAACAAGCTTTTCATTTCATGAATAAAAACATAAGTTGGTTACAACAAAATCCAAAATAGGTACATGATCCACAATTATTTCTACTGATAACATCTAGACGTAACCATCAGTCTAGTGTCCTACATGATCATGGTACAACTAGTCTAAGGGTGAAATGTCACACCCCGCCAAGGCGGAAGCACGAGGTGCAACTTCATGGATATCGTTACAACACAATGGCGTCTACTATAGAGACTGTATTTGGGAAGGGAAGGGTGACTTAGGGTGGGCGGGGGGGCGGGGGGGGGTTTTATTGGGGCTGGGGGTGTCGGGGGGGGGGGGGGGAGTGCGGGGGGGGGTTGAGGTGGTGTGGGGGAGAGATGCTGTCGAAAAAGAATGCGAGTGGAAAGGGGGGCGTAATGAGTCTGGCTAGGATATGGCGGTAGTTGCGGGGCTTTTTGGGAGTAGGGGGGACTTTGGTCGTCTGTAAGTTGCTGTGTGGTTAGGATTAGTTATCACGCTTTGTTATTTCTGTTGAAATGTTGGTGAGAAGTTCCCATCTGAAATTCGAGTGGTCGTGTGATTTTTGGTGTACAGTTGGTTTTGGTGTGTGGGTATATTTGTTTTTGGTTCGTGTGTGCTATTTAGGTGTATTGTTGGAATGGATTGTTGATTAGTTGGGGGGGATGTTGGGGTTGTTTAGAGTGAATTTGGGTGGAGTCTACTGGACTTTAAAAATCTAATACAAAACCGAAATTTAGTTAAGCCCACCAATCACATTAACACTAACTAGCTATAACTATCACCCCAACACACGACCACCCCACTTACCCACTGACGACCGCCGCCCCCCCCCCCAACCCCCCCCCCCCCCCCCCCCCGCCGCAGTGTATCTTATTGTGCTATTGTATGTTATGACTCTCTGCTTATTTATCTATATTGTTATTTATTTGTTTGGCATCGTGTTTGTATTTTATTATTTTATTTCATAGCATGTATTAAATTATCGTTATTCTAATAATCGTATATTCGTTTCAAAATTCTCACTATGGGTGGGTCTTGTGATTAACCTAGACAGAATATTTGCAATCAATATATTCAAGTTTAGTATTCATTGTTCTTCTTTGTATTACAAGTTAGATTCCACATAACTTGTAGTATTCACAATCATAGTTTCTCAAATAGTTAGTTTGGATTTATCCAAGTTAACTAAGCTTTAACAAGCTAAGAAGATCTATTTATTTGGGACTTTACATTTGCTCAAGAGGAACAATTACTGAGCTACTCAAGTCCACTATTGATACATACTTCGTGCAATAGAGTGATAGAGATGTCATTCCTGAGGATTCAAATATGGATCTTAATGGAGGACAAGTAGAACAACATCCTGCAACTATTGAGAAAACACATGCTTTCTATGAGTTATTATATAATAATTTGGTCATTGAAGTTGAGAAAGTCAACACGGTCAATCGCGAAACTAGAGAAACGAATGAGAAATTAACTGCTAAGCTTGCAAGATATAAGGGTCAAGAAAAAAGTTTTGAATTCAATCAAAAAAATTTTGAAGAACTTGAAAATGTTTATAAAAAATCTGTTTATCAAGAAAAATGTTTAACCAAAAAGTTAAATGCACTGCATTTGAGCTCATAAAAAACAGTACACATTTTAATTAGGAAATCTCAAATTTAAATAAGCATCTTTCAAAAAACATCAACGGTTTCCTATCTTCAACAAGAAAGGGAAAAGTTGAAAAGTGATTTCAGAACACGAGAAAAAGAGCTTCTTGATAAACTCTATAGTCACATAAGAAAATTAAGATATTAAATAATATTTTCGTTAAAACGAGTCAATCAATTCAAACGATGCACATGCTTACACCAAAGCCATACTCATTTTACCACGCTGAACATAAAATGGGTCTTGGGTATGAAAACCCTTTTTTATCTCAAGAAAGCTCAGAAGAAGCACCAGAGTTTATATAATGGTAAAGTTTTGTTAGATAAGCATGATCCTTCTATTGTTTAGGATTCGAAGGAAATACTACAACTTGCTAAAGAGAGTCGTTTAAAAATGGAACAACAAGATAAGAAAATAAAAGCAACGAATTATGTAAAGATTAATAAGCTATCAAAGGTTTTTGTTTCACAAACGGCCAAGTCATAAGAAGAAGTCTATTTTTCAAATACTTCCAAAATGGCCATAATTTCTAACACAGTTTCCAAACCAATTTTGGTACCTATGATGAATCTTTAGACAATAATCCTAAAAAGAGTGTTGCACAGAAAATTCTTAATGAGGTAAAAGACACCATTGTGACTCTTCAACGTATTTTTATGTCAAAAATGTCAATAAATGAAAGCAATGGGTCATCACATATTCATCAAGAGATTCAAAAGGTTTTTAATGATGGAATTCTTCTATCGTTAACCAAATTTATGTAAGAATAATACTTCTTTAAAAGGAATTTTTGAAAGAAGCAGCTAACTTTGTTCGAGACTACAAATC
>BQNB010187682.1:0-12018 GCA_026074375.1 Tanacetum coccineum
AAATCTTGAGTACTTCAGAGAAATGCTTTAAATAAGCCCTAAACTCCTTAATCAGCAATTCGAGGAACTACCCTTTAAAGAGGCAATTCTTACATTTCTAAGAGATCTTGGTCACAGTGGTGAGATTAAAATGATCACTGATATCAATGTCAACAAGTTTCATCAACCTTGGAGATCATTTGCTGCGGTTATCAACAAATGTCTGAGTGTAAAAAGTATCGGATATGACAGTCTTCGACTATCTCAAGCTCAAATCCTCTGGGGGTATGTACCATAAGAAGAACGTAGACTATGCCTACCTTTTGTGGAAAGATTTTGTTTATCAAGTAGAGAACAAGAATGTCAAGAAGAGTAATGAGATGTACTACCCTCACTTCACCAAAGTCATCGTCAACTTCTTCATGACTAAGGATCAGTCAATTCCAAGACGGAGCAGTGTAAATTGGCACTATGCCAGGGATGAGGATACACAACTGTATGGTGCCATTTTTCCTAATGAAGACATCAGAAACTCCAAATCCTACAAAGAGTATTATGCCATTGCTTCTGGTGCTGAACCTCCAAAAACTAAAGCAAGAGTCAAAAAGAAGCAAGTTGGATCTGACAAGACAAAGACTCTTCCAACTACTAAAGGCAAAAGACTCAAGTCTTCAGCAAAGGCGGCTAAACCTGCCAAAAAGAAGCAACCCGCAAAGACGTCTAAAGCTAAAGGTCTAACGATGCTATCTGAGGTTGCTTTAACAAAAGCTGAACAAATAAAGCTAGCAACAAAAAGAAGTCTAATACAAACTCACAACTCTCACGCCAGCGGCTCAGGTGCAGATGAAGGAACTGGTAGTATACCAGGGGTTCCTAATGTACCGACTTATGAATCTGATGATGATCAAATCTCTTGGAAGTCAAGTGAAGAAGACGATGATGATGAAGTTAATGTGAGTGACAATGATGATGATGTTGACAAGGATAATGAAGATGACGATGTTGATAATCAAGATGATGAAAATCAAGATGATGCAAATCAAGATGACGATGATGAGCAAACTGATTCAGATAATGATGGTGATGACTTTGTTCACCCCAAGCTTTCCACTCATGATGATGAAGCAAGACAAGATGATGAAGTAAATGAAGAAGAAAGTGATGATGAAAGTAATGAAGACAGTGATGAAGAAGTTCAAGGTGCGAATATTAAGGAAGAGGAGATGGATGAAGAAGCGACGCATGAAGAGGATGAAGCGAATGAGTTATACAGGGACGTGAACGTTAATATAGAGGGAAGAGACACTAAAATGACAGACGCTCTACTACCTAATGTTCAAGCAAGTAACAGAAGATACTCATGTGATAATCACCGCTCTAGTTAATCCTGAAGGTCAACAGCAAAGTTCTTCTGTGTCATCTGGCTTCGTTTCTAACATGCTCAACCCTAGTCCAGATACAGGTATTGACTCAATATTTACTCTTAACACTAAGGCAACTTCACTGGTAGATGTTCCAGTCACCACTATTGTTGAGCCACCTCTTTTGTCTGCAACAACTCTTCCTCCACCACCCACTCCTCTCATCACACATCAGCAACAAACACCAGTTCCCACACCACCAACTATTCCAAGCTCCTCACTACAAGATCTTCCCAACTTTGGCTCTGTATTTGGGTTTGGCAATAGACTAAAAACTTTAGAAAACAACTTCTCAGAGTTCAATCAAACAAATCAATTTGCTGTAGCAGTTTCTTCAATTCCCGGCATTGTTGATGCTTACCTTGCCAACAAGATGCATGAAGGCGTCAAAACAGCTATTCATTTACAATCCGAAAGACTCAGAGATGAAGCCCAAGCTAAAAATGCAGATTTCCTCAACAAACTTGATGATAACAGTAAGAAAATAATCAAGGATCAAGTCAAGGAACAAGTTAAAGCTCAAGTCTCTAAGATTTTGCCGAAAATTAAGAAGACTGTCAATGAACAACTCAAAGTTGAGGTTCTGACTCGTTCATCTAATAAATCTAAGACATCTCATGTTGTAGCCGCCAACCTATCTGAATTAGAGCTGAAAAAGATTTTCATAAACAAGATGGAGAGCAATAAGTCAATCCACATATCTGATGAACAAAGGAATCTCTACAAAGCACTGGTTGTCGCTTACGAAAGTGACAAGCTCATACTTGACACTTATAGAGATACTGTTTCATTTAAAAGACGTAGAGATGATAAGGATACATACGAAGAACCCTCCGCTGGATCAAACCGGGGGTCCAAGAGAAGAAGAGCTGGAAAAGAACCAGAGTCTACCAGTGCACCAAAGGAAAAGACCTCCAAGACAACTGGCAAGTCAACTGAACGGTTCAAATCTCATCACAAGTCTGCTGGCGAGTCTGCTCAAGCAGAGGAGCTAATACGCACTGCCAACGATTTGGAAGAACCCACACATCAAGAGTTCAAAACAGGAGTTACTAAAGATCAACCTAATGAAGAAACCTTTTAGCATCCTGATTGGTTTTAGAAACCAGTAAAACCTCCTACTCTCGATCGTGATTGGAACAAGACTTTGCCTGATGCTCATGGACCTGTTCAACCTTGGCTAAGATCTTTGGCCCAGATGGACGATCTACGTGAGTCATTTAATGAGCTAATAGACACTCCTCTTGACTTCTCAGCATTCGTGATGAACCGGCTTAAAGTTGATACTCTAACTTCTAAATTGTTAACCGGTCCAACATTCGAACTGATGAAGGGATCATGCAAGAGTCTGATAGAACTTGAATATTTCCTGGAAGAAGTCTACAAAGCAACCACTGATCAATTAGACTGGATCAACCTTGAAGGCCAGCAATATACACATGATCTGCGAAAGCCACTACCATTGATACCTAATTCCTGAGGTCGTCAAGTCATTCCTTTTGATCACTTCATCAATCATAACAACGACCCTTGCGTTATCTATCTTGTAGTGTCTCAAAGCCGAACATATGAAAACTTTCGTTTGAAGCCAAGGCTGCAGATTTAATGGTAATATAAATGGATGAAGATTTGATCCCCGAACACAAAATGTGGAGTGATAGTGCGGTCAAACTACGACAAACATTGCCTCTGGGGAAAAATTTCCATTGGGGTCCGCAAACAGTCAATCTATTCTAAGGTATTTGCTTGCTAACTGGGAATCTGCTTATGATGTCTACTACAACGTTGAATCATTGCTATCACAAAAACTATTAGATTTTCGAATAATTGCATGGCTACAAACATTTGGATTGGATCACCGTTCGTAGAGATGATGACAAGCTATATACATTCAAGGAATGAGACTTCAAGAGGCTTCGCCTTTAAGACATCGAAGATATGCTAATCCTTCTTGCTTAAGGCAAGCTGACAAATCTCAATGTTGAAGATCGTCTAGCTTTTGGTGTCTCTTTGAGGATGTTTACAAGAAGTATTGTCGATTCCAAAGCAGTTGAAGATCTTCAGTTAGGTGTCGAGAGTTACCAAAAAAAGTCAACATCACAAAGCCAGATACGTACAGATCTGATCTCAAACGCAGGGATGCCTATACAACATATTCCAATCCCAGAGGCTTCATCTATCAGAACAAAGACAAGAAGAACAAGTTGATGCATATTGATGAAATCTACAAAGTTTAGTGATGGTTACACTTCGATGATGTTTCGGGTACCCCCACATCCAACACAATACTCAATCTGCTCTTAATGATCGTTCTGAAAAGGGTATTAGGATGGAATATTACCACAGACAATATGGAGACAGAGTGATAGGGAACGAGCAAAAGCTATGATCCAGGCGATCGACAAACAGCTCAAGTCAAGGAGGATAATGAGAAGTTTGGAAAGATTTGTTGGTGGGAGACCGTACGGGGGTGACCTTCGGCTGCTACAAAGGACCATATGATTTATCATATGATGTCCTCATCATAACAGGTCAATCCTTGTACGTAATTAATTAAAACTTGTGAATTTGTATATATGTAGTGTAAACTTAATGGTGATTATAAGGAGTGCTCTAGTACAAAATTTTCAAGAATTTCTTAGTAAATTCAAAAAAATTTAAATTATTGTACTCAGCACTGTCTTATATACCCTCAAATATTGAAGGGGAGCATTAAAATGTTCCTGATAGATATTGTGTAACATTTTGTCCCCGAACGTTTAATCAATTGATATCAAAAATATCAAGGGATTAGCATTTTGGATAAGGGGAGAAAATGTGATTAAACTGAACCTAACTTGTACTATAATGTGATCATATAAAACGGACTCAATGCACTCCACACTTAGCATGTACTACGATTATGATGCACATGTTAAGGGGAAGCTTTTAGTGATGATGAAAATCTCTCAAAGTGTAAATCTTTTTTATATTTATATCAAACACTTTGATTGAACTTTTCAATGGTTTTGAAGGATTGTGATGGAATACCCAAAAGACCGACCATGTACTTAAATTTATGGAGTTATTTGGTGGTTAGGCATAGGTATTCAAATCCTATGATTCAGCCAGAATCAGAGGGATCTACCCAGGGACATCCACTAGTTAGTGTAGAAGTCCTTAGGTATGATACAAAAGGAGTAAAAGTGAGAATAAGGTTATAGTGCCGACTGAGATGGAGTTAATACTGGAACAAACCCAACAAGGTATTAGTCATGAAGTCTCGGTAAGCGCTGAAGGGGTTGAAGAATGAAAAAGAATTGTAAGGATAAAGGGTGTAAAGAAAGAAGCCCTCCATACACTTAGGCAGAAACCGGGGCTCCATTACATTTAAACTGTCGGAGGAAAAATAAGTTTTGTGTTGACATTGAAGACAGTCATGGACCCAGTGATGCTATGCACAACCCTCGCTAGCCACTCAAGGTCTCTTAACAGACTCTTGTTTCATTTCTCATAGAGATTACACGCATTTCTATCGACTTTCTCACTCCGACTTAGTTAATATTAAAGGTGGAAAGTCGGCTACTGCCTACATCCGACACTAAAACAAAAGTGCACTCATTGAGTCTAGAGTCCAAAAAAAGAGATCCATTCCATATATCTATATGGACATTTTCAAAATTATGCTTGCCGAGTCACACAATATGAATAACAAGATATATATTAAGAGTCCTACGCATTATCCTTGTGATTTTGCCAGAACATCCGAGTGATACTTGAGTATACATAGTGAAGATGGAAATCCTGCTTGAGCCAACATCAAACAAGCTAATAGGTAGGTGAGGACGTTGTGCGATTCTTATGAAATCAAACTTGTTGACAATGGAAAGCAACAATGGTGCGATTCAATATGAAATCAACTTGTTCTAGGAAATGGATAACGGTTGATGATGAATTTTTGATATGATTAACACTCTCGATGTGTCACAAAAACACTTTAGCAAGTGACACGTCAATTGATTTTCAAATTGATTTTTTTATTCAATCGGTGAGAATTCGTCTTGCTGGTTCACTCATCCCATGTTGTCTGCTTTGAGATGATCCGGTAATGAGAACGGCTTAGGGCCAGCTAGATTACCATTGTCAAGGAGTTTTCTCGCGAATTCTACTGATCACATGCATATTTATACTGATCAGATGAGGAACTCGTGGTTTATTGCAACCGTATTTGACGAAGTGACAAAGACATCTCGTCCATATTGTTGTTTATTACTACCTAAACCTACAGGTCTCTCGACTGATTGTTGTGCAGATGATTCCCGCATGAGTCATGCTTCATAGCACCTTGCTTCTAATACCCGACGACTAATATAAGACTATAAAACTCAAGTACATGTTTCAAGACTTCCGCTACTCTGATATCGTACGTCTTTCTTGAAGTGACGAAGTATTAAAGTCAAAGAATTTCAAAGAAGTTTTTGTCACTCTGATACCGAACGTCTTTCTCGAAGTGACGAAGTGTTAAAGTTAAAGAATTTCAAGAAAGGTGCAGCATTAAAGCTTGTCAGACGTCAACAATTCAGAAAGTTTATGAGCATGTCGGTCTAAAAGTCACAAGATACATAATACTTAATGCTATCAGCAGAAGCGAACATCTCTAACAGCAGAAACGACACTTAGTCGTTTTCAATAAGTTCCAACACACATACAAGTCAAAGATAAAGGAACAAGCTCAAAATCTAAAGTCTATGATCACTACATCAATTCACAAGTTAATGATTGAAGTTAAAGACTACGAGCTCAAGACTAAAGTTAAAGCATAGTATGCTAGGATTAAGTCTTTGTAAATTGGAGTGACCTCCCTTAGGGGGAGATTGTTAGAAACACGAAAAGTATCGGTCACTTCCAATAATAGTTAGTCAAAGCCCGTAGTTAGTCAAATGTAATGTAATTAATCTAATTGGGCCAAAGTTAGGAAAAGCCTATGGAAAGCCCATGTAATGCCTATCCATGGGCCGGCCATAAGGGTATTTATACACCTCTCCATGCATTGGAGAGGTGGTTGGTTGTTCATTTTTTCACACATTTATGCATTTCTATCTTATGTTTACTTTCTCTCTCTAAGTGTTCATCCAACCATCTCTCTCTCTCACTAAACCAACCTATCTTCCTCTTTCCATGTATGTTATTTGATTGTTCTTCAAAATTGGTTCATTGGCTCGACATAAAACTTTATGTATGCTATTAACTCTTTCCTATTTTCACTTATTGCATCGCTTTTGTACATTTTTATTTAGAGGTGATAGTGGGTTGGGTCGACTGAATTGACCCAAAACATCTTTTCCTAAAGGTTAAATAAATCTTGTTTTCAAAGTCATCTAACCAATTTAACAAGTCAAAAGAAAATTGATGGAGTAAACTGCTAAAATGTTATTTTGGTTCAAATAAGGTTCATTTTGTGAAATATGAAATTACAATAGTAATCTTTCTGAATAAGTTATTCTGTGAGCTTATAATGATGATACATAACCCGAAATGATATGTTCATAAGTAAATGGGTCAGAATTGCAACCTCTTTCTTTTTATTCCTTAGATGAAAAAAAAATCAAGATTATAAGCTTTGTGTTTTGTTAATACAACAATGGTTGAGGAACGAGCAAACCTTCCTGAGATTTCAATACAACATATGGTTGCTGGAGCTGCAAAGAAAACTTGTCAGGCTGTAGGACACGCGGGTAGAACCTTTATGAATATGATATCCGGAAGTGACTCGAGTTTAGTAGATGAAACAACTCACCCAATAGACACTTCAGATATCTAACACTTTCCATCTTTGATAGTAATATCTGCTTCTTTTTAAAAATTTAATACATATCAATATGTGCAAGTTCAGTTATCCAGTCTTTTACTCATAATAATTGTTACCCATTGAAATATACGTTTCTTTGAATTTTTTTAGAATTTATTGTTGCAACATAATGGCTTCTCACGATGGTCTTTTGCATGCTGAGGTTTCGCCCGATAGAAAAGTTAATTTTTTTTCCAAAAACAAGCCCGGTGCAATACACGTGTATGAATGCCTCATATAATAGATAGATAAGATAGGCAAGCCTGAACACTCTTTAATTATCTTTAATTACATAAAGAGTGAGTTCTTTTATACCCAAAGTTCCAAACAGACAAACATTAACGATAATGCATCTATTTGCTACTCGAAACCACAATAAATAATTACTCAATCCCAGAAAATTATCCAAACTCCCCTTAAACAAACAACCATATACAAAAGTGTTTAAACTTATTAGTTACATTTAAAATGGGAAATTTAAGCAGCTAATGCTCATTAGCAAATATTTATCAAATATCTAAGTTGTTTTGCTCTATATAAACACTCAAAAGAGCTTAAGTTGTTTTAATAAGCTTAGCCAAACGTCCTCTAAATAGCAGTTTAGGAATTACTTCTTAGTAGTATCAAAGCAAAACTTTTTAAATAAATTTTTTTTGGTAACCATGGTTTCTGATACATTGTCAGACTAATCCATGAGGTTTGAACCCACTGCCACACAATCCCTAGTTTTATTAACCTTCGTAATGACATTATTGAGTCAAGCGAGCAAAAAAATATTAAAAGAAATAATGGAAAGAAAGACACGTCACCTGAATTTCGATGCAGAAACACAAGCTATATCACGCTTGTGAGCACAAAGCTCAAATATATCTCGCGTATTTGTTACTACAAACCAAACAATAAAACAGTTAGCATCCTATCAAACAAAAAATAGGCCTAATGACAAGAACAGACGTGAAACTAACAAAATAATCTGAACATGTGATTATAGAGAGAATAAGATGAACATGCATATGCTACAACAATTTCAATTATATATATAAGGGGTGTTTGTCTAAGCTTATCTTTTGGTCTTAAGCTTATGTTTAATAAGGAGCTTATAGCGTAAGATAAACAAACTAATGTTAACAGTTTAGGTTAGCTTATTATAAAAAGGTGAAAAAAGAAAAGGCTTATAAACTTATAATATCCCATAAGCCACAAAGGGCTTATTAAACTCCTTTATATAAGCTCAAATGCCTAAGTTTCTGAGGTTGTCTAAACACTTCTCCAACAACTCTTGTCCAAATCTTGTGATCTCTATTTTGTACGACTTAATAATAATCAGGTTTACGATCAAATAATCTTTTTGAAAAATCAATTACCAACTTCAATATTTTAAATCTAATTACTTTTTACCCAAATCACCAAGAACCGTAACTGCTTTTTACCCAAAAACTCAGAACTGGTCATTATAACTGTTTAAACGGTTTAAATGCACATCCAAACACCGCTATCTTACTCAAAAGCCGTAAATAATCACAGTGCAAGAATAGAAATTCAAGGGAGCATCATCGGATTAATGGTATACATTATGATGAGGTTATGCATACGTTATTCTAATTGATTCAAAAATATCATAGAAAATACGAACAATAAGATAAATTTACATCAACGCCAAGTAAAAATGTTTATTGTACAAGAAAATATGGTAGTTGCAAAGAAAATGTAACAATGGAAAAGTTCATTAGTAAAAAAGTAAGTTATTTGGGTCCAGAAACAAACTTTGATGTTAAGGTTATAATGAGTGTTTGTTGTAAGAGAAGAAAATATATGCATTTGGTTGCGTAAATGCATGTATGATTACCCCAACCATATAGATTTCCTGTATATTTAGAAAACATGTCATCAAATTTTAGATGAACACTATAGTGAAAATTGCGCACTAACCTCGTTTTCCCCATCCAAAAGTGCTTTGACAGTTGCAAGCATTATTTTCTCAGCCATGTCCTTCACCATTGTTATCACAGTTTTAGCCGAGTCATCCTTAGCATCAAGATGAAAATTAAATCTAAAGGTACCATTTATGTATTAGAAAAATTAGTGTGACTTTTCCAATATATAAACCATTCATTTATATTATTTATATTTCATCACATTGGCCTTGAAAAGCTAACACGTGCTTCACATGCGTCACACCAAAAGCCCCCATCCTTTTGCGAGAGACCCTTTTTGCACTTCCCGCTGGTGCATGAAAGGTAATATAAACCATTTCTGGTTCTGACATTTGTAATCTCCACTTGGCATTTTGATTTCGAAACCTAAAAATAGTAAGAGCTTGAGAAAGAATATTGACATGTGTATCTTTACACAAAGGGCATTGAAAAATTAAAAGAAAATTTGGTTACATCATAATTTTTTCTCACGACCACATTGCAAAAGCTGTGCAATTGTACCACTCTTTGGTTGAAGTTGCAGGTGAAATCTCTTGGGTTGGGTCTCGCTCACTACAATGCCCTTTTATATATTTCTTACTAATTATTGGCCATGGCAATTCTTAAGTTGAGAAACATGAAAAACAGGATGTATGCGACAAATGTTTGGTAATTGCAACTTGTATGCCACTTCCACAATTAAAAACTCTACACCCTATAAAACCCTAACCACTAAACGCTAAAAACCCTACCCCTAAACCCTTGAAAAACCCTAACCCCTAAACCCTCTAAAAACCCTAAACCGCTAAAGCGTAAGCCCAACCCTTAAAATAATAAAACACCATAAAAAACCCATAAAACTAATACTAAAGCCATCTTCAATCAATAGAATGTCCATGTTATAAAACTCAGGGTCATGCGGTTTCTCATAGTGGTAGGTTGAGGACATATCAATCAAAGCACACAAAAACTAAAATCCACAACTTAATTACCGAAAAAAAACTTCAAATCTATCTTAATTTAATAAGATGATAAATAGTATACCTTGAATTTTTTAACTGAAAAATTACCTCGAACATACTAATATATGTTAATTTAGATTATTTTTTTAGTCGTCGTTGTGTTTTTTAGGTATATTTTGTGTTTATGATTTTTTTTCTTTGTTTTTTTTGTCGTATGGTGGAAGAGGGAGCATATCTCATCCTTATTCATGACTAAAATTTAATTGTTTGGTTTTAACCCTTATACCATTGTAGATTTGCCTTACTTTTTAATTTTTTTTTAATACTTTTGACATTTATAAGTTTGTACTCACTTTTCACTAAAAAACGAATTTATAGTTTTTTTAGCAAATTAGAAAAGTTTTAAGATTTTTTAATTTAAAATCTTTTAAATAAAAAATAATAATAATATAATTATTACTTGATAAAATATGATTTATGTTTTTTAAAATACAAAAGTCTTTATTTAAGATTTTGCTTTCTTATATAAAAGATTACTAAAAAGAATGTTGCTATTAGGCTGGGCGGAGTAAGGGGTAAGTCACACCACTCACCACCCAAACTCACCATTCACCTTATGCCGCCCCTATAAACTCGCGCGTGACTTGGTGCCAAAGTGGTGAGTGGCTCACCACTGGTGAGTTACTTACAAGTGGACCACCATGTTTTTTATTTAATTTAATTTATTTGGTTTGTGAGTGTGTGTGGGTATTTAGTAGGGTATATTTTATATAAAGTGGATATTTTTATAAAAGGTGAGTTTAGTTGAAATGTGAGTGTTAAAACGGTTGAAAGGTGAGTGGTAAAGTTAGAGAGAGAAAGCTGACATGGCGCTGAGGTGTATGGTGAGTTTGAGTTCCTTATTCCATCCAGCCTTATAATGATGTTACTATTATAAAACGTGTGCAGAGATAGTCGTGAATAACATGCCATGCGGCACAACATGTACTATAATCATAGTCATCACACGTAAAAATATCTAATGCCAAAACATAGAATTTTGAGGCATTTATATTTATATTCTTATAAAAGTTCAATATTACATTAATATCCTTCTTAATTTTGTAATTACGTCATTATCCTTCATAAACTTTTATAGTTACATCAATATCTTTCCCAAACTTTTTTAATTACACCAATATCATTCCCACACTTTTGAAATTACATCAATATCCTTTCCAAAATTTTAAATTGTCATATACATCAAAAAATCAACATGTTCTCTTATCAATCGAGACCAAATATTCATATGAACAAATAAATATATATGAGCAATATTTTTTTCATATTTATATCAAAACTTTTGTAATTACATCAACACGTTTTTTTGTCGTTCGAGGCCAAAAAGTATATATGAATAATATGATCATGATTAATATAAGAGATAAATAATAGTTTCATTATCTAAAATCAACATAATTATGATTTAATTTATTTTTGGACATATATATCTTTTTTAAAAGTGTGAGAAAAATATTGATGTAATTAATTTTTTTAGTAAGGACGTTGATGTAATTACAAAATTAAAAATGATATTCATGTAATATCAACTTTTAAGAAGGATATACATGTCTAGAATTTTTATACTACTAGTAACATCATCACATAAATAAACAAGTGATTTTGAATGACAAACGGATAGAGCGGGCAATGTAGCTAATGAAGACTTACAAAGTCATAGATTAGACACTTCCAGAACCCCACTCTCCACTTCCACATCACCCATCACTCAACCGACCAATCACACATTGCCACGTAACCCCCTCATTCTCATCCCACCGTTAGATCATCCATGTGGCACCAACACCCCTCATCTAACCCTTAATCCCTCGTGGCACTCTCACACTCTGCACTCTCCCAACTATATAACAAACTCA
>BQNB010187683.1:0-10193 GCA_026074375.1 Tanacetum coccineum
ATCGATGAACTAATATCTTTCAAACAAATTATCTTCTCACAACGTTGGTTTTTATTGAAAACAATTTTTATCAAGATATCGATTATTAAATTAATGCCTAATTATTTTTACGGCTTTTGCCCACTCAAATAACCAAAACACCAATCTAAGTTATCCGAAAATCACTAATCAATATTTCCACTTTTATAATCACTTAATTCACTAAACAATAGATCACTTAACAAACATATATAAAATCTACTCACTAAGCATACTAATCGGATAAGGACTTAACAAACATAGGATAGCTTACTTGAACCGAAAATAAGCTATGGAGACATTAAGCTCAAAAGAGCTTATTCAAAAATGAGCAAAAAAGAAAGAAAAGAATAAGAGAATAAGCCGTGAGAATAAGCCACAAATCTTCAAACATCTTCATTAATAAGCTAAGATTTGATTACAATAAGCTGGAATTAAAAGCTACAATAAGCTAAAATTACAATAAGCAAAAACTTAAAATAAGCTAAACTACTAATTTATTTTGAGAGAAAACTACACTAAAAACTACTCTACTCCTACACTACTCCTACCTGCGAAAGAAAAGTAAATACGAAAAGATAGATAAGATCCAATGGTATCCTCTAGCTGCGTTTATATAAAGCAAGAGATAAGGGCTATTTCATTTACTTCCATCTCTGGGCCTGGATTCTTTGTCCCCATTTTCTTTAAATCTTGGGCCGGATCCATTTCATATGTTTTAGGCTGAGTTGTGTTAAACTACTGATGTTGCGTCGAGAGTAGCATTTCTGCTGCTGGGCAGATTATATTATTTGAGCTTTTGATAAGTATGGGTCGGTCTGACCCATATAAGTGGAGTCGGGCCGGCCTAATAAAAGATGAAAGCACCGTTGGACTCGAATTTCCATGCTCTTTCTAATGGCATGCTCGGGGAAATTTTTTGACTTTGTCTTGATCTCGAAAAGCCATGCAACGTCGTCGAATCATATCTAAAAGTCACCGTTTTTGCTTTATTTTCAATCCTTTGTACCTGCAAGACATAAAAACACAAACCAAACATATTTGCAATAATATTAAGCATATTTTAGTGTTATTATTCCGTTTATTAGTGTTTTTCAGGGTATAAATGATGTGTGTTTAAGCACACATCATGTTACTTCTTGTGATGGATGTGCGCGTTACGCTTTAGAAAACTAGCCATAATATATTAAATTGGCATAGACTTCTAGGGAAATGCAAGTGTGTAGAAAGGATACCATCGATAACAGTCTTCATACTACCTTACCCCTAATATGGTTGATCCCTCTTAAGATATTTCAATTGCATTTAATATACTCTTAGGGGCCTTGTAATAGTCCTTCATAACTACCTACTTGTGTGTTGCCTTAAACAATATTAAAAAAGACGGACGTTCGTGTAATTCGTTCATGACTTAGGAAATACTTACACAGATCATCACAAGTGTGACAAAGCAACAGGATTAGGAGAAGCAATCTAAGGAGTAGTACATGATTAAGTAAATACATCTTTTTATCATAAAGTTATCACCAGTAGATTAGATTATATTTAGTTTTAATTAGTTAAACAAACAACCTCTTAAACTAATGATTTTACCAGCTTTCAATAAAATAAAAATACAAAAAGAATCTTCTCTCAACCCCGTAGACCTTTTTTAGATCTTGATTGAGCCTTCCCAACCTAATCCCTAGAGAAACAATAACAACCCTCGAGTCTTGCCTAGACTACACTACAATGATTAGGTACTCTGCCTAGGGAATTGTGGGAGTTATAAAACTTCTTGTTAAAGTCTTTACAACAACCGCATCAAGTTTTTGGCGCTGTTGCGTGAGGAATAATTAGGTTTCTACCATTGTTTAACTTAGGTCTACTCGCTTGTTTCCTATCAAGTGAAATCTTTATTTTTAGTATATTAGCTTTCTTGTATTGTATCTTTTCTCTGTGTTATTTGTTTCGTAAATCATTTTTGTTGACCTCCATTGGAGACGAAAATCCTATTCGTACTCTTGAAGATTACTCCAGACCTAGCCACGAGGGCTATATGAACACCATTGAGCTCCCAGAACAATGTGGTGCCTCTTCGATCCGACACCATCCGGTTGGTGCAATACGGATGCTCATTCCACAGACTTTGGTCTGAGGATCCAAACCAACATCTCAAGAATTTCTTAAAACTTGTGGACTCACTCGACCTTGATGTTTGATGTGTATTTTCCAAGCTTTAAATTTATAATAACTAGAAATACTAATTTTGACTAAAAACATAACATTCGGGCAAGTATGCCTTATTCGAGTGTAATATGGTATTAGGTAAGTCCAGGTCGTTCCACGGGATTTGTAGCAATTCACAGATTATTTATCAAGTAACAAGGCTAAATGATTATTACCGATCAAATAGCCTAAACATGTGTACAAAGCAAAGCAAGAAACAATGCATGATTCACATAACATAATAGATATAGATAGAGCAAGACTGAGATCGACTGAAGTCGCACACTGCGCATGTCAAGTCAGATATACGGTTAATCATAATAACAAGCATATCTACCAATGATAACATAGAATCCTTTCAGCCTATATACTAAACCATCAATCACGGGTGCATTAAGAATGGTTTTTATATCAAAATGCATATAAATGAAATGCCTCCAACCTATAGTTTCGGTCAACATATAGGAAATGTCTTAAAACATCATCTTCTTAGGTTTAGTTTATCATTTTTTTACCCATACAATTTTTCACAAGCATGATATTGATTCGTATGGCTAACACGATTCAAAATACATCAAGACAGTTAATCCCTTCAGCCTATTACAATAGTAATGATATACCAAAAGATAAACAATGATCCATGTAAAGATAACATTTGACATCACACTCTCTCATCGCTATATATATACTGTATAATAGATAAGTCATAGCAAAATCATCCAAATATCATATCATGTTTCACATATGAGAACAAAGTACCTAAACCAATATTTTGACTACAATAACACCAACTCAAAACTAATAGTTCCATGCTCAACCAATAACCAGATGCTACTAAGATACCCTGAAATATACCACGTAACTTCTGGAAATTTGCAACGTATTACCACATGGAGTGTTTGGTAACAAGGTTTATGGTGATGGTCTTAAGAGAAATTGGTGTGAATCCTCTAAGAAGTAAGAAATGTTTAGATTCTGGAAATGGATGGTATGTGGTCTAGATATGGTGTTAGAACTCAGGGAATTCATGGCTATGGTGGTGGTGGTGACATTGTTGTTTAGAGTGATGTTTGGATCATTGGATCCTAAGACCCTCACCTAGTTCTCCAACTCTTAAATGAAGGTGTGTGTGTGAAATGAGTTGTGTGTGGTTCACCTGGAGCTCTAGGGGTATTTATAGCGCTTTGGATCATTCTAGAACCAAGTTGGGGGTGTACGTAGCCATTTTTGGAGCCAAATTCGTAAATTTATTGCTGCAGACAAAAAGTGCGGCACACATTTTTATTTGTGCGGCGCACATTTGAGGCGGTGGAGAAAACACATTAATTCTGTGGAAGTGCGTCGCACATTTGGGAAGTGTGGCGTACTTAGGGTACTTTCAGCTCTTGGCATTTTTCTAAGTTGTAGATAATTGAATTCTCTTCGCTTTCGCCGGTTGGACGCCTCTTTAAACCCTAACCTAAAATAACGGAGTTCGTTATGGGGGTACCGGAAGTTTTATGGCCAAAAATCAGTGGACAGGTGTCGGGGTAGAGGTAGATTTTATTTCTCCTTTGTAGGTTTTATTCATTCGTTTTTAACTTTCAAATTTCTTCGATGTATTTCTTCATTTTTCTTCCCCCACGGGGGGGGGGACACGTACCTGGAAACCTAACAAATAGCTAAATAAAATAATTACTCCAAATTTAAGTATCGGAACAAAGTTCTTATAAAAAATTAATCCAATAAATAACGATACATTAAAAGCATTAGATTATCGGGCCTTTTTAAGGAAAGATGTATTTAAAATGGGAGGTCGTTTTATTGTCAAATATCATCCCCCCACCCAAAACTTATATTATGCTTTAGGCCTCTTCAAGGGCAAAATTCTAAAGAAAAGGAAATTCAAAATAAATAAAATTCTTTTACTTGGTACCAAGACCAAAGAATTTTTTTATATAATATTTTTTTTTGTAAATTTTTGATTTTTTTCTTATTTATTAAATTTTTTTAAATAAAAATTTTTTTGATTTAAGGTGGTGAATAATTATCATAAAATTATTTTTGGTTTTTTTTGAAATTAAATAAGCTCAAAAGGTGCAAACCCACCCCCTACACTTAAAGATTTTGATTGTTTTCTTCAAAGCTATATAAATGAAAAAAATTTAATAAGGCTTGTTACAAAAAAACAAAAATTAGGGGAAATTATGAAAAATTATTTTTGGTTGGTTTTTAAATTAATGTTAAAACAGAAAGATGTTTGGGACAATTACTCAATGATTTCTTCAGCTTGTAATAGAAACATTGGGGACTTGGATGGCCTTCTCGGAAAATAAGGAAAAGTCTAATTCCTACTTAAATAACTCGTTATATTGATGTAATTAGAGGGGTAATAAAAAGGAGAAAATAGCACTTGCCTCAGGGGGATGGGGACATGATTTCCATTTCATTTTACATAAGCTTGTACAGGGGTAAAAACAAAACTTGCACCTCGGACATTTTGGGCGTTATAAGGGCCAACCAGGTATTTAATAATATATCAAAAATTAGGACTTTATTCGGGGTTGTTAACGTAAGGAATTGCGTTGCGGTCAAAAACCGCTAGGAGCATAAATCCAAATGGGATTAAAACGCGGAAGTTGTAAGATTTATTCATTTTGTAAAAAAAAACTATGTCTATCAAAGTACGATTTTTTTTCCCTTTCCACTTTCGGATGGCATATATTCGTATCCTCGATCTGATCGAAGTGCCTTTATAGTCTTCCCGAGTTGATTTTCCACTTCATTCTTAAACACCTTGAACATTTCAAAAACTTCATGTTTATGTTTAAGTAAATAAATATAGCCATAATGACTATAATCATCCATAAAAGTAATGAAGTAGCTAGCATTAGAATTAACATTTGGCAAAAGATTAAGCATATCAATTTCATTAATACCATCACTTGGAATAACATTAAATAAAGAGCATTATTCTTAGAAACTAAAATTTCATAATCCGTAAAACATTGGATAAAACCATTGTCAACCAAACGTGAAACTGAAACAACACCTCTAGTTATAGTAGGTGCATAATGACAATTGTCTAAACAAATCACTAGGCCATTAGGTAAAACTAAGTCATCACTTCCAATAGCTTCCACTTGTTTCAGCTTTCTTACTCCTCTAAGACCATGTTTTGTGTTACAAATATGAGTACCACAACCAGTGTCATACACCCAAGATTTAGTAGGAAAAGAAAATAATTCTATTACGAAGATATCTGAAGAACTGGCAGTGCCAACTTGCTTCTTCTTCTTAATCAACTCAGCAAGGTAAGCATGACAATTTCTCTTATAATGGCCCACCTCTTTGCAGTGGTGGTAGGCGTCATTCTTTGTCAGGTGCTCTTTGGCAGAAGGTTTAGGGTTTTTAGGCTTAGGGATATAACTTTTATCCTTTCCCGTGCCATTCCCTTTATCTTTGCCTTTAACATTAAGAGATTTCTTATTGGATTTCTGGATTCTACCACCTTGAATCGCCATTACTTGTGGTGTAGCAGCCTTTTTAAAGTAAACCCTACTCTTACTCAATAAGCAGAACATGTAGTTCACCAATCGTCTTCCCCATGTTATGCTTATTGTAGTTTCTTACAAAACTCGCAAAGTTACTAGTGAGGCCATTCATAATTAAACCAACACTAAGATCTCGTGGGATCACATAACCAAGACGTTTCAGTTATGCCACATAATTCTTCATCTTAATGACATATGGGCCAACTGGTTTTACCTCTTACTATTTGCAAGCATGGAAAGTTTGGATCATGTCAAACCGCTCTACTCCAGCTTGTTTCTCAAACATAGATTTAAGCTCCTGAAGCATTTCATAAGGTGAAGAATTTTCGAGCTGTCTATGTAGTTCGGGAGTCATACTTCCGAGCATAAGACAAGCTACCTCCTTATGAGCATCATAAAACGCATTCCACTAGCACGTACTTAGAATCGGCAGGTGGAGCAGAGGAAATAGGCTGTTCAATGACAAACAGTTTCTTTTCAACTCTCAAGACCATCTTAAGTGAATGAAACCAATCATTGAAATTTGAACCAGAAAGATTTTTATTTCAAACATCGACCTGAAAGCCGAATGGTTTATGTTTTAGACAGGTAGTGCCATTTACAAAACATAGTAAAGTTCAAGAATTAATACTTTTGATAATACTCCTTGATGAAAATTAACTACCCATGTTTAATCAAATAAACAATTAATTTTCTAAAGGCTAGGATCCTACTTGACATACCACTATCACATCAGCTAGTGATGGTGTATTCAAAAGATAATTGACGATCAATAATTTTTACCGGTGCAATTTCTGGAACCTTATGGGACTTACTTTATTACAATAATATACTAGTAACCATGTTTCATCCCATCTATGCCTCGAGTTTAAGGTCTCACCACTAAACCGATTAAGTCGTCCAATCAAGGACTATGATTATGTAACACTAACGTCTCACGCATAGTAAAAAGCATTTGCAAGTGTTCTTACAAATTGGATGGCAACAACTTATTTAAAAAAGGGTATTTTCATTTGACGTGTCAAATATGTACGAAGAAGCATGCATACATCTTCGTATCACAAATTTTAATAAAAACTTTACTCAATTAAGTTATTTATTACGGTATCACTAATTTTCTATACATCTCATGTATAAATAGTGTTACCTTAAAAATTGACGATTCAACATGTTTTCAAATCTTAAAGATTTATGTTTTATCGCGGGAAAAGATTAGAGAATGATTAAAAACCATGCAAACCCTAGACCATTCACGGCTTCCTAAGTAGTATGCAAGGTAAGGAAACTACAACGTAGTCAGGTATTATAAGGTAATGGTATCAACAAGACCGAAGTTTTGATGAGTCTCCCCGAACCTTATCCTTGCAACTAAATAGTACTTGTGCAAATTACGTCATTGATAAAATTCAATCTTTAGTTTGAAACACATTATAAACATATTTAATTGCAAGTCTCGTTATGGGAAGTTTGAGTTATCATATATTTCGTTCATCTTTTATGAAGCTAAGAGTGTATATATAGCATCTAAACTTGTTCTACAAGTTAGACGAGAACACCTCATCTTGTTTACTAGAAACGACACTCCGACCCCTCATTCTTTTCTTGTTCGACCGGTCACAACCAACACCCCACGGGTTTGGTTTTTGTACTAACAAGTCCTTCACTTGTTAATATATTTTAATTAGTTCTAACATTTAACGTTGTAATTAAAGACCGTTTAATATTTCGTGAATTACATTAATAAACGTATTCTCTGTGAAATACGTGCGTCTCCATAGGCTCACGTAATTTCCCATACATATACTATTTGATATATGTACATATCCTAACAGTAGATAACCACACCCGATTGACTCATGAGACTTCGCAATTAATAGTCTATAATAAATCTTATTTCATAATTATTAGTCATGTTTATATTTTATTTTTCGAAAATCCTTTTGTTTTCTCACAAGTCAATACTTAAAACAAAACAATATAAACATGCAACTAATACACATAACATTTATTTAATCACTTAACAATTAAGACATGCAATCATTAATGATGATTTTAATTATCGAATAATTATTCTATGTATATATTCACATAAGGCTCCTTTTTCCAATGAAACAGGCCACATTCATCGATAAAATCGATTGCGTAAGCCTTATATAAGTAGTACCACATAGCACATAAAAGCTGATTGAATATTTTTGTCGACTTCAGGCCTCGTCAAGACATAGCTAGGGTCTTCTCCAGCTTGTACAGTAAACTACAAAGTTGTAGCTTACTGAGACGTGGATCTACCATATAAAATTTATGAATATTTTCGTAATAGTGTGTCTAACAATCCGAAAAACATAAATATTCTATAAAGTGCTTGGGACATTTAAAATCATATCTTTACTTTTGAAAGACTTAAAATGAAAAACATTTGTTCGTCACAAAAATCGTCACCGAATACTGGCCGTCGCATTATGAAGGTACCTTGCTAGTATTATGATAAGTATTAGAAAATTGTAATTCATAATTTATAAAATACCTTGAGTTGCACTTTCAAATGACATTTGCAATGTGAAAGTTCTAGCACGTTCAGGCCCGATTTTGGCCATGGGCGAGCTGCGCGACCGCCCAGGGCACCAAATAAATAGAGGGCATCATAAGTTTTGAGTCGTATGTATGAAAGAAAAAAAACTGGTGATTTTCCATGAAAGAAGAAGAAGAAGGGTTTAAGAAAGAGAGGATAGGAAGAAGATGAAAAAGCAGTTCTTTGACTATTCAACGTCCTTTTTTGAATATTTATCAATTTTATTTGAGGACATTCAAAATATTTATAATTTAAACCCCTTATTTTACGTATATTAAACACATCCTTTCTATCCCTAAGGCCCTAATCAACGTGTATGAATTACTTCATTTAGGAAAGGATCATTTGGCCATTTAGAGGTTCAATAAATATATACTGCTTTCTTAATTTGATGTTTTTCGTTATGAGGTTCAATAAATGGAGAGTATGTTGAACTTTTTATTCATTTGTATTTTTTAAAATAAAATGAATTGAATGAGAAACAAAACAAGTCTATCTTATATGGTTTTTTATTGCTATTTATCATTTAAGTAGAGTCTTACTTTTTATTCAACAGAAGAAGTAATTTTACTTTAGGTAATAGTAACTATTGTATTGACGTAACTAAGGAACAAATTGTTAACAAATTTGGTTAAAAATAACAATTTCAGCTAATTATGATTAATATTTAATTATTCCATATACAAAAATAATACAAGGTGTTTTTAGCTTTTTTATATAAGGTAGTTGTTAACTTTTTTCTAGCTAACGTAACCATGTTTCATGACATTTTGACTTATTAATTCACTGCCCGATTAGATTCTCTCTTAATATAAGGTTCGCGTGACCATTTTAAAATTGTTTACACCTAGCTAAAATTAAACCTAAAATAGTCGTTAATTTACATTATTTAGCGGGGACATTTTTTCTCGTCTCGCCCAGAGCATCAAAATACTTAGGACCGGCCCTGAGCACATTGTGACGAAATTTAAATGATACATTATTATTGAAACGAAAAGTATAGAAAAACAACATATTATGTTTCTAAACCAAAATTACAATACCAGCTGTAAACAATAGGGTTAGTTTCTAAACTCCAAAATTAAAATTCCTACTAGCTAGTACAGTGTGGGACAAAGGATTTATCGCCCCAACATTCTTAACTAATTAAATTAAATAATTAAATATATAGTCAAAACCACACGCTCACATTCATCACTTTTAATGTGTGTTTTTGCAATATCGTTTTGTACATTTTTAATGCATCCTTTTATTCTTTTCAATATTGTTTTGGGTATAGGTTTTGTGTCATTCCGATGTCTTTTAGATAGTTTAACTTTGATTCTGGATTTGATGGTTTGTTAGTTTAACATCATGATTTACTGTTAATTAGATTTATCTTATTCCGTTTAGTGATTCCCACCTAAACCACAACAAATATGAAAATGTCGAATTCGCAATGTGTTGCGTGTAAGTATTTTCATCGAAAATGTATTCAAGAATGTGTGTTTGCGTCGTATTTTCCACCGGATCAGCCTGCGAAATTTGTTAGTGTGCATAAAGTCTTTGGGGCGAAATGTGCTAGGATTTTGATTGAGTTGAGTACTTCTGACAGGACGCGGTTAATTCGTTATTGTATGAGGTTAATGTGCGTTTAAAGGATCCGGTTTATGGCTGTGCTAGAATTATATCATCATTGCTTCAAGAAATTGAACTAGCCCAAACTAAATCGGAAATTGCTTTAGTTGGTGCAGTGCAACTCGTCGATTCGTTTATCTATAATGAGCAAAATTAGCTATTTGTGAAGAATGATATGACGACTGATGGTTGAATGTGACTGAAAATAGCTAATTTTGCTCATTATAGATAAACGGATCGACGAGCTG
>BQNB010187689.1:0-12018 GCA_026074375.1 Tanacetum coccineum
GAGAGCTACCAGACTCAGCTAAACCTCACCAAACCTCGATGGGATGAAACTGGTTTTGAGTTCAAGCACGACTTCACCGTAATTAATTCTCCAACAGCCATCACATTTAGGGATAAATATGGGGTTCAGATGATCATGCGCTTCAATAAGATCCACAAGTTCAGCGAAGGCACTCTGCAACAGATTGATGAGGCATTGGACTACCGGGTCAAGGAATTCAAGGTCAACCGGATGAATCCAGGTTTGAACACACAGTTTTTAACAAGGAAAGATGTTGAAAGAAGCAAGGAGTTCATGTTTTCCATTCAGAAACGGCTTAAGACAAAGAGGGTCTTCCGTAACCTGGAAAGCTTTGTTGGTGGAAGAGTAAGAGAGGGAGACTACAGACTTCTGCAGAGAACTGAATGATCACATCATCTCTGCAATCAAGGTCCATCTCTTGTGGGGTATCCTTATATATGTTGTTATACTATGTACATTATACAGTAGCGATTAAGATGTGTTTTGTGTTAGTATATTTGACTTTTTTGAGTTTGTGTCAAATTTTGTAAACATTAAAACAAAATCATCATAACTGACACACACACTATGTCCCTCCATAATTGAGGGGGAGCATGAATATGTTCCATTATAGGCTTGTATAAATCAAATACATAGTCTCCCAAAATTTTCTAACATATTTAAATCAATTAAGATCCTAAATCTCAGAGGGTTTGAAATTTTTGATCGGGGGAGAGAATGTGATTTTAATATGAAAATCTAATAAAATTGTGATCTTATGGACTCAAGTGTAGGCTCTCCCATATGTGCTAACTGTTTTGAATATCAATGCACATATTCAGGGGGAGCGAATGGTGTAATGATGGCAATTGTGAAATTACCAAAGACCGCCACAGTAATTATCTATACGGAGTTATAAGGATGGGGGTTAAGGTTTAGTTCATCATTTCCCATGAAACTGCTAGAAGCAGAGGGATCTACCCAGGGACAATTTACTAGTTAGTGTAGAAGTCCTTAGGTATTGATAAAAAGAAGTAATGTGAGTAATAAGGGAAATAGTGCAGACTAGATGGAGCTAGTACTGGAACATACCCAGCAAGGTGCTAGTAATCAAGTCTTGATAAGCACTGAAGGGGTTTTGAAGAATGAAAAAGAAAATGTTAAGAATAAAGGGTGAAAAGAAAGCAGCCCTCCTTAAACATTAGGCAGATAACTGGGTCAATAACATATGCTAGTCAGAATCACATCGTTGATTGCTGACAGTTTAAAGACAATAACAATGGACCCAGGATAGTTGCACACCCCTCCTAGCTACTAAAGATCCCTCAAAGTGATTCTTGTTTCACTCTCACGGAGATCAATACATTTCTATCATTTATCCTCACTCCAGTTAGATGATGTTTGAAAAGGTGGTAGTCCCGCTCCAGCCCCCGACTACTTAAAAACAAAATGTACTATTGAGTCTAGATCTATGAGATCATCCACATATCTTGTTAGGACACTAATTCATAATATACTTGTTCATCACACACTGTGATAACAAGTAAGTTCTTAAGAGTCCTACGCATTATCCTCGTGGTATTGCCAGAACATCTGAGTGATACGTAAGTACTCACAATGAAGATGGAAATCCTTCTAGAGCCAACATCAAACAAGCTCTTGGTAGGTGAACAATGTGAGATCCATTATGGATTAAACTTGTAACAAATGGAAAGCAACAAGGGTGCGACTCTCTATGAGTCAAACTTGTTCCAGGCAGTAAATTGACGTATAGTTTTTGGAAAACCTTTCAATGTGCCCAACAACTGATTTTTCGAGGACATTGACTGGGTAAACCTACAATACAAAACAATGTTTCTAATGAAATTTGATTTTATGTCCATAAAATCGTTAATAGGGTCACAAACACCTATTTTTTTAGTGACACGCACTGATTTCAAATCAATTTCTCATTAATCAGTGGGTTCATAATTCATTGGCTCACTCACTCTGTGTTTTGTCTTCTTTGAGACGCTTCGGTATGAGAACATGCTTAGTATGATGACTCTAACAATTACTTGTTAAGAAGATTCATTACTACAAGCTAGAAATTCCTGTTAAGGAGAATTTCCTTTAAAGGTGATTATAACCTGATCACAGGTCATCCTCACGAGAATCCAAGGTTAATCAACACACCGAGCGAATGACAAAGTCCATAATCGTCCCCTAAACTTATTGCAAACTGTTTTGTTTTCAGATTCATATAAAGATGTACGTGGTTGTACTGATTCTAGCAGAGTTCATGTCAATTCACTGACCGCCCCATGCCACGCTTCATCCATCTATTAAAGACATCATGATACATATATGACCTACATACACGAGCTATCTGTAACTTTTGAAGCTGCTAATCATGTTCCAAAAAGTGTGAGCATGAGTCGGATTCAAGGGTCCACAACATGATCACATGGAAGGCTAATACTGACTTTAATAGTACAGAGACTGATCTTGAAGAATTAAAAGACTATGAGCCAGAGTCAAAGATCAACTCAAAGATTTCTAGGATTCAATTTATATTTTTTAGGGTAACCTCCCTTAGGGGGAGATTGTTAGATATTAGAAAATTCATGTAAAAGACTCGGTCACCCCGTGTAATGTCTAGCATAGGTTAGCTCGTAGCCTTAATATTAATCGTGTAATTACCGTATGACTTATGGTGTTGGGCCGGGTCTTTACCCACATGTTAGCCCACTCTATAGCCCACTTAGAGACACAAAACACTTGTATTTATACCCCCTTTCGAGCCATAGGAAGGGGTTGGTTGATCAATATATGATAAATACACATAAGGTGTATTTTCTGTCACTAGAACTCACTTTCTCTTTCTAAGATAAATTGGCCAACCCCTAAATCATTCATTGTGTTATCATATCCAATACACTACAACCAGCCATGACTCAGGCTGCCATCAGGAAACTAGTTGCTGACAGTGTTGCCGCAGCTTTGGAAGCACAAGCTGCAACAATGGCAAGTACTAACAATCCTAATAGGAACACCGGACCTACTGGAACTCCTATAGCAAGAAAGGGAAACTATAAAGAGTTCATAAGCTATAAACCTTTCTACTTCAATGGTATGGAAGGAGCAAATGGCCTCATTCGCTGGTTTGAACAGACTGAATTAGTATTTTCCGGTAGCAAACTGTGCGAGGAAAAACAAAGTTGACATTTTTAGCTGGTACCCTGACTGATGGACGGGCTTTGTCCTGTGAATGCAACGCCCAACTATGGGATAAAACAAGCCAACAAGAATCAACCTGGACAAAATTTAAAAGGCTCTTAACAAATAGTATTTTGTCCTCGGAACAGAAGTCAGAAATGAAGATGAATTTTACAATCTGACTATAAAAGCAAATGATCTTAAAACTTAAGTTAGAAGGATCCAGGAATTAGCAGTATTATGTCCGAACATGGTACCAAACACCGAGAAACTCATGTAAGTTTTCATTGGAGGATTACCCAGAAGTATTGAAGGAAAAGTGTTAACCGCCATTCAAAGCCTCAAAGTTTTTTTTTTTTTTTTTTTCTTTAAACTTTGGAGGAAGCCATTACCATAACTCAGAGGTTAATGGATCAGGTAACAAAGCACAATTCTATGCAAGGAACCAATGATCACAAATGAAAGTTTGATGATAGAAGGAACACCACTAACAACAACAACTACCCCAATAATCGCATCAACAACTACCAAAACAACCATAGCAACCGCAACAATGATTACCGCCAACAGCAGAATAGAAGACAGGAAACCTTCAGGTCTTATGCTGCCACCCCAACTGAAAATAGTAGGTATACTGGAAGCCTTCCTTTGTGTAAGAAATGCACCTTGCATCACACAGGACCTTGCACTGTCAAGTGTCAGACTTGCAACAGGGTGGGTCATCTGACCAGGAACTGCAGAAACAAAGGACCAGCCACTGGAAGCAATCAGCAACCAGTATCAGTAATTTGTCATGCATGTGGAGAGAAAGGGCATTACAATTATCAGTGCTCAAAGGCAAACAACAGTGCCCACGGAAGAGCATACTTGCTGAGGGACAAGAACGCTCACCGAGACCCGAACGTAGTCACGGGTACGTTCCTTCTAAACCAACATCTAGCTAGAGTATTATTCGATTCCGGAGCAGATAAAAGTTTTGTATCCATATCTCTTGCTTCTATGCTTAATATCCCACCAATTACACTAGATACCACTTACGATATTGAAATGGCCAATGGAAACTTAGTAGGCACTAATACCGTTATTCAGGGTTGCACCCTGATTCTGTTTTAAATATCAAGTTTTGTTTCTTTCCCAAATTGACCTTATGCCAATTATAAGCTCGGTAGTTTTGACGTCGTCATTGGTATGGATTGGTTATCCAAGTATCATGCTAGAATTATCTGTGACGAGAAAGTCGTCCACATCCCAATCAACGGTGAAACTTTAATCATCCGAGGTGATCGAAGTAAAACCCGACTAAGCCTCATATCCTGTATAAAAACCGAAAGGTATATATCCAGGGGATGTCAAGTTTTCATAGCCCAAGTAATGGAAAAGAAGTCAGACGATAAACGACTGGAAGACATACCAGTAGTCAGAGAATTTCCAGAAATTTTTCCTGAAGATCTACCTGGCTTACCCCCAGTTCGCCAAATAGAATTCCAAATCGATTTAATTCCAGGAGCGGCGCCAGTGGCCCGAGCACCTTACAGATTAGCTCCTTCAGAAATGCAGGAACTATCAAACCAACTACAAGAGTTGGCAGACAGAGGTTTTATCCGACCAAGTACTTCGCCTTGGGGAGCTCTTGTCTTATTTGTTAAGAAGAAAGACGGATCTTTCAGAATGTGTATCGATTACCGGGAGTTGAATAAACTTACTATAAAGAATCGTTACCCATTACCCAGGATCGATGACTTATTTGACCAACTTCAAGGTTCGAGTGTTTACTCGAAAATCGACTTAAGATCAGGTTATCATCAACTGAGAGTAAGGGATGAAGATATTCCCAAGACTGCTTTCAGAACGAGGTACGGACACTATGAATTTCAAGTGATGCCATTTGGTTTAACTAACGCACCTGCTGTATTCATGGATCTCATGAACCGTGTGTGCAAACCATACTTGGATAAATTTATGATAGTGTTCATCGATGATATTCTCATCTACTCTCGTAACAAAGAAGAACACGCAGATCATCTGAGAATAATCTTGGAATTACTCAGAAAAGAGAAATTATATGCCAAGTTCTCCAAATGTGATTTCTGGATCAGTATCGTGCAGTTTCTTAGGTACATAATTGATAGTCAAGGGATTCACATTGACTCTGCCAAGATTGAAGCAGTTGAGAATTAGGCATCTCCTACTACACCCACAGAAATATGTCAATTCTTAGGACTCGCCGGCTATTATCGGAGAATTTATCAAAAGATTTCTCGAAGATTGCAAAGTCTTTGACTGAATTAACACATAAAAATAAGAAGTATATATGGGGAAAAGACCAAGAGTTGGCTTTCCAACTGCTAAAACAGAAGCTATGTGAAGCTCCAATCTTAGCATTACCAGAAGTAAATGACAGTTTTGTTGTTTACTATGATGCATCCCATCAAGGTCTGGGAGCGGTGTTAATGCAAAGAGAGAAGGTTATTGCATATGCATCGCGACAACTTAAGCCTAATGAAGAAAACTATACCACTCATGATCTCGAATTAGGAGCAGTAGTGTTCGCTCTTAAAATTTGGAGACACTATATGTATGGCACCAAATGTACTATGTTCACTGATCATAAAAGTCTTCAACATATCCTTGATCAGAAAAAGTTGAACATGAGACAACGCCGTTAGCTAGAATTGCTTGCAGATTACAATTGTGAAATTCGCTACCATCTTGGAAAGGCAAATGTCGTAGCAGATGCCTTAAGCCGGAAGGAACGAATCAAACCACTCCAAGTTAGATTATTAGTTATGACCATTCATCCAAAACTACCATAACAAATTCTCAAAGCTCAAACTAAGGCAATCAAGGAAGAAAACATCAAGGCTGAAAACTTACGAGGAATGGACAAAGCATTTAAAATATGTCCTGATGGAACTCGTTGTATTAAAAACGAAGCTAGTTACCACTTTTTGGTAATCTGAGAGACTTAATCATGCATGAGTCCCATAAATCAAAGTATTCCATTCACCTAGGTTCTGACAAGATGTATCAGGATCTAAAGAAACTCTATTGGTGGCCTAACATGAAGGCAATCATCGCTGAATATGTTGGCAAATGTTTGACATGTTCTAGAGTTAAGGCAGAATGTCAGAAGCCATCTGGCTTACTGGAACAACCGGAGATTCCTATGTGGAAGTGGGAAAGAATAACGATGGATTTCATCACAAAACTACCCAAAACATCAAACGGACATGACACAATATGGGTCATTGTGGATCGCCTTACCAAATCCGCATATTTCATCCCTACCCGAGAGACAGATAGTATGGAAACCCTTACAAGGATATACATCAAAGAAATAGTCTCCCGGTATGAAGTGCCAATATCTATCATCTCGGATCGTGACAGTCATTTCACGTCAAGATTCTGGAAATCATTACAAAGTGCTTTAGGTACTCAATTAGACATGAGTATGGCATATCATCCCGAAACTGATGGGAAAAGTGAAAGAACCATCCAAACACTCGAAGATATTCTTCGAGCCTGTGTTATAGATACCATTAGTAGAATTTTCTTACAATAACAGTTACCATGCCAGTATTAAGGCAGCACCATTTAAGGCACTTTATGATCGAAAGTGCAGATCACCTGTTTGCTAGGCCGAAGTTGGAGATGTTCAACTTACGGGACCAGAAATAATCCATAAAACCACTGAAAAGATAGTGCAAATTCGACAACGCTTGCAAGAGATCGGCAAAGAAGTTACTCTAAAGTAAGGCGAAAGCCTTTAGAATTTCAAGTTGGAGATCATGTTATGTTAAAAGTGTCACCTCGTAAAGGTGTCATCTGATTCGGAAAACGAGAAAAGATTAATCGCCGGTACATTGGACCTTTTAAAATCCTTGAACGGATTGGCCCAGTAGCATATAAACTTGAGCTTCCTGAAGAGCTCAGTAATGTCCATAATACTTTCCACGTTTCTAATCTAAAGAAATGCTTATCTGACGAATCCCTTGTCATTCCAATGAAAGAACTTCGGCTTGATGACAAACTCAACTTTGTGGAAGACCCAGTGGAGATCATGGATCGAGAAGTCAAGCAACTAAAACAAAGTCATATTCCTATAGTCAAAGTAAGATGGAACTCTAAAAGAGGACCAGAATTTACATGGTAACGCGAAGATCAAATTCGTGCCAAGTATCCATATTTGTTTTCCAACATCACTTTGGCATCCAACTAAATCTCAGGACGAGATTTCTTTCAAGGGAAGGAGACTATAACAACCCGTAATTTTCATCACTATAATATCTATCTAATATATATACCACCTTTTTACAGGGAAATTTTTGTTTTATCTTATTATGCAACGTAACTTGCATCTCTAAAGTAAACGAGCATGCAACGTAACTTGCATCTCTAAAGTAAACGAGCTAACGCAACCTCCACCAATGCCATCTATATCTATGTTTATATTATGTAAACATCCTAATATGTCAAGTCTATATCTTAATATCATTTTTACCAAGTACATTCTCCATTTAACATACTTTTCAAAACGTTATTTCAAAACAAGCATTAAACATTAACGTTTATATCAAAACCCTAATTATATGTAAATGTATACATATAAAATGAATGTACAAGCCTTTAAAGCATGTGTACAAGTATCATAGCACCACATTTGAATATATTTTCCCTCCTGAATTAAGTTATAACTTTCTAAAGCTTAATGTACAAGTCAATAATGCAAGAAAGTCAAACTAGGTCATTTTACCTCCAAATTCATTCTAGTTTCTTACTACCACTTTAACACAAGGTACAAGAACTTAATGCATGACTTTTAAACCTTAAACCTAAACCCTAATTCATCCTAAAACCCTAATTTAAAACCCTAAACCCTAAATGAAACCCTAAAACCCTAATTTCACTTTAAACCTAAAATGAAACCCTAAACCCTAAAACTAAGCCCTAAACCTTAATCCTAAACCCTAAACCTTAATCCTAACACTAATTCTAAACCCTAAACTATCTTAAACCCTAACCCTAACACGAATTTAAACCCAAAATCCTAAGCCGAAACCCTAAACCAACCCGACACCATTTTTCTTTCATTTTGACCCATTTTTAAACTAAGCTAGCATCCTACCACCTCTCAAGCATCACTATGACATCACCAAGCAGCTTACAAACACCTCTATCACCACCCTTAAGCACCAAGTCTTGCTTGGTCACCTCCTTGTCACTTGTGGTTAGCTGTGACCCTCCAAGATCCCCACAACCTTCCACCTTGCTAAGCTACACCTACATAGCCCTTAATACTCACCCTAGGCCATTCTTAGTCATCTATCTACAACCCTTAACCCTTAGCCACCAAGAAAACTTGGTCACCAAGGGTTTTGAACACACTCTTCAATCACACCTCAAATTTCATCATACACTCAAATGGAGTTCTAACTCAGAACAAGGAGGATCAATTGAAGTCTCTAAGCTCAGAATAGAAGCCAAGAATCAAGAGAAATGAACCCTTGAAGTTATTACTAGGCGTACAAACCCGAAAACCCTATTTCAACCCATTTTAACTCAAGTAAGCTCAAAATCTTGTTCAATAATCTTATAATCTGTATTAGAATGTTCATAATACTCTAAAGATCATATATGAACTCTTGTTAAAGCCTTGAATCCTCAAACCCATGCGTTTTTTATTAAAACCCTAAAAACGACCCGTTTTGATTTTCTAGCTAACGAATCATTTTTCTAAACTTTTGTTATGTTAGAACATCTTATTTTAGCTTATTCTAATAAGCTATAACCTACAAATATCATTTGGAACCCTAAAATAAGCTTGCATGGCTTTTTAGACTTGATTTGTAAATTATTTCCATGCAAGGGGTATATATCGTAACTTTCTGAAATTTATAACTAAAGGGGCTGAAAATGTCATTATTCTAAATTTATAACTATAAGGACCTATCTTGTCAAGTTCTAAAGTCAAAGGTTTTAATTATATATACTTTATATATAAAGGACTAAACTTGTAAAAGTTTATAAACCAAGGGTATATATTGCCATTTTTGCAAACTTGAAAATATAAAATATAATATTTTTATATAAATTATAAAAATATATATTAATATTATAAAACTCGATTTTATTAAAACCCGACACATTAATCGTTATTAATCATCAATCGGCGCATTATAAAACAATTACGTTATATATTTAACATAACTTATCATCGACAATTAACTTTGAAAAAACTAAAATCTTAACGTAAACACGTACTAGGGAGCTTCATGTGAGGGAGTTTCATTTGGGTATATGTTTTGACGAGTTTGCTGGATTTACGATTTAAAGTGTCCTGGCTCCTCAAACGTTTACTACATGACCTTTGAATTATGATGGCCCGAACAGTGATGCAATATTTCCATAATTTAATAAATCAAAGTAATACGTTAAACTCTATAAAGTTTTGAAACATAAACCATCACACTAAGACTTGACATATTACACCAGGCTTGTTGACGAAGCCGTTACTTTCATTTCATATACTTCTTTGCTAACTATCAGATTTCCCTGATACTATTAAGTGTGAGTTCATAGCCACGCGCTTTAAATCTCTAAATTTTTCATAAACTCGAGGAGGGGGATACATGCTCGTAAATTAAACTCTCTTACATACTTGTTTACAAACTCTTTTACATACTCATTTATTTTATAACAATGTGATTACTTTTCAAAGACTTTGTGAGTTCATAGCCTCGCATTTTAAATCTTCTAATGTTTCATAAACCCGCGAGGGGGATACATGCTCGTAAATTAAACTCTCTTACATACTTGTTTACAAACTCTTTTACATACTCATTTATTTTATAAACAATGTGATTACTTTTCAAAACTTTGGTGAGTTCAATATCCTCGCATTTTAATCTCTAATATTTCATAAACCGCGAGGGGTTTCATAAACCCGCGAGGGGGATACATGTTATAAACCATGAATACGAGTATTTTTCCAACTTTATGCTATCCTGATATATTATTACCTAAGTCAATACTTTTGCCATTAAGACCCCACTGTCATGAACCGTTAATTACTTTTTGGAGTAAGCGTGAATGCTATGAATAGATCTATTTGGGACTGAGCGTCCCCGTTGGTGTACCTATACTTTCTGGTAACCAAATGCACTTCATTTGAATTACTATGCGGGTATTTGGCAAAGGCAAACGTTGTAATTATTGATTATCTCAAGGTCTCAGTGTCATGAGCTTAGGGCAATAATACTGTTTTCTATAATAATTGTACTCAATTCAATTTTTACACTTATGGGTGTATAACAACGTAACCCACTATTGAACTTGTATTCAAACTGTTTAACATAAACCTATGAATTTTACTCAACCATTGTGTTGACCTTTTTAGCATGTTTATCTCAGGTATTTGAGCAACTTATGGCACAGAGTGGCACGGACTTGAAGATGGCTAAACTGTTATCATTCAAACTTTATGTTTTCATGTAGATTTTGGGACCTCTGTTTGTAAAAACTCTGATGAAATAATGAATGATAACTTATCTTTTAAAAACGTCTCTTTTGAGTCGTTTTCTATGATTATGACTTTTGTACTATGAAATAATACCCCAGATTAGCTTCCGTTGCTATATGTCAAAAATGGAGGTGTTATACAATACTTAACATTGACTCGAGGAAACCAAGCACTGGGCATGGTTAAACCCGAAATTAGAGGCAATGTAAATTTTGAGATCAAGAGTCAATTCATACGAGAATTGAGGGAAGACACCTTTTCCGGAAACAAAAATGATGATGCTCATGAGCATGTTGAGTGAGTTTTAGACATCATCAGCTTATTCAACTTTCCAGGAGTAACACATGACGCGGTCATGCTACGAGTTTTTCCCATTACACTCACTGGAGCCGCAAAAAGGTGGGTGGACAGACTTTCCCCAAGAACCATCGATTATTAGGATCTCCTTAAGAAGGCTTTTATCCAAAGGTACTGTCCGCCATCTAAGACCGCTAAGCAGCTTGAAGACATCCGTAACTTCAAGTGGGAAGGCGACAAAACATTATACCAAGCGTTGAAAAGGTATAATGACCTGCTTTATAAATGCCCAACTCATGACATCAATAGCCATCAGAAGGTGAATATCTTCTACAATGGTCTGGGTTCCATGAACCGTCATTATCGAAATGATGGTAGATTTAGGGGAGCATCTAGATACGGCTTAAACAACTAGCCATCATCGAGTTGAAAGGACACCAAGTCTGACCAAAATAATCAATAAATATATGGAAGAAGCGGCTAAGAGACATGCAGAGCAAGATGAATGGTTAAAGAAAATTTACCAAAACACTGAAACCAATCGTGAGGCTCACGACAAGATTATCCAAGGTCTGGAGACGAAGGTAAGGACCCTAACAAATGAGGTTGAAGGATGAACGAATGGTGGAAAGTTCGAAGAGTGCAAGGCAATCTTTACTAAAGATGGATCGTCATTATACACCCCTTTCTATTATTCCCCAGAGGAGATTGAATACTTTTTTGCTAACTCAGGATTTTTTGATAACGAAAGCAAGAAACCGATAAATCAGAAATGGAAGAGGCTCTAGTAGCTCTCGATATTACACCTGAGATTAAACAAGTTTCCCAAGAAGAAAAGAAAAGTGTAAGCTATTATGTTGAGCCCTACAAGCCACCAATCCCATTCCCCAGACGACTAGAGCATCACGCAGAAGAAGTATTAATTCACGAAAATATAGAAAGCCTAAAGAAAATTAAGATAAATCATCCTCTCTTGAAAGAAATTAGGCAAACGAACAACTACG
>BQNB010187690.1:0-12018 GCA_026074375.1 Tanacetum coccineum
GCATGTCTCACGTCCATGAGGTATCTAACCCGCATATAACGCGACATAGTAACTTAAGTAAAGATAAGACGAACATAAATGACATAGAAGACCTAGTAACGACTTACAAAGGGTCCTAGTTTCCTTGGTTGTGAGTTTAGACGTAAACTCGACTCGTATACACCCAAACGTGTATAACTTAAGCTCCAAGCTTATAAACCTGAATCCCTTAGCTCGTGCTTTCCTTCTTAAAACCCTAAGCTTGATCTTTAAGGCTTCCTTGTGTTCTTAGAACAATTGTGGGTTAAATGTGGTTCGTGTAAGGTTCATGCCGAATGGGATATGGGAGTAAATAGGAAGTGTTTATCCTTGAGAGAGTTTTAAGAGTTTAGAAGTGTGTTAAGGGAACTAGTGTGTCTTATTTATAGGATATTAAGCTAGTTAACTCCTCTTGGTTCTCCCTTGACTAGAAACGAATGAGTTGAGGTGGTTTAGGAGGGTTTTAGTTGCTTACACATGGTTTTAGGTTAAACCACCAAGTACATGACTTAATTAGCAAGATGTTGTACAAGATTCACCTAAGATATGAAATGATATGGTTTGTGTGCTCCTTTCCTTGTTAACCGCGGCACAAAAGGGATCAAAAGGGAGAATTGGTTATTAACCAATGGATAAATAGCCATTAGGACATGAATTAATTGAAACATGGATGTACTAGTACTTGTTAAGATCATTAGGAGATCTTTAGTAGCTAATAAATCACCAAGGACAATTTTGTGTGGGTTTACTTGCCCACATTCGGCACTCAAGTGATATTAACACAAGATTTGATTAAATCTTGTGTTTAGGCTTTTAAAACGGGTATTGGTTTAAGTCTAGGTATTTCCGGGGTATGTCCAAATGTATTTTATTGCGAAACGTAGCCCTTTTACGTGACCAATAAAAATAAAATACGCAAAGTTAATAATTATCTTCTTAATAATTATTTACTACTCGGTTGATGTAAACCTTAATTTATTTGATGTGCGTTTACATTAAATGATTATTTCTAGTCTACACGATTTAGTTTAAAAGTAATTATTAAAAGTAAACGCGTGTCAGACCAAAATAAATAGTGACGAATAATAGATGTCGTAAAATGACCTGAAATTGAGATGAAGAGTAACGAATCTTCACGTTCCCAGGTGAACTCAGGACCTCTCCTGGAGTTCCAGCGAACCTTAACCAATGGTATCCGGCTTCGCTTCAATCGTTTGATCTCCCGTTCCATGATTTCAACGGGTTCTTCCATAAACTGGAGCTTATTGTCAACGTGAATTCCCTCCAACGGCATGACTAATAGTTCGTCAGTGTAACATTTCTTCTAAATCTTTATCAGATGCTGATCATGCCGATTGCCAAGATACCAGAAGAAGTACATCTAGCAGTATGCAGCTCTTGTGTGACAGATTAGTCAGTTGGTCGTCTAAGAAACAGAAAATCACAGCCGTATCCAGTACATAAACTGAATACATAGCCTTATCAGGGTGTTGTGCTCAAATTCTTTGGATGGGATCACAACTTACAGGCTATGGCCTTGGATTCAACAAAATTCCTTTGTACTACGATAACAAAAGTGATATTGCTTTATGTTGTAACAACGTCCAACACTCAAGATCCAAGCATATCGACGTCAGATATCATTTCATCAAAGAGCAAGTGGAAAATGGTGTGGTTGAACTCTACTTCGTAAGGACATAATATCAGTTGGTAGATATTTTTACCAAAGCATTGGGACGAGAAAGACTTAACTTTCTTATCAACAAGCTTAAAATGAAAAGTATGTCTCCTAAAACTCTTAAAAGACTGGCTGAAGAAGCAGAAGAGTAATGGTGGAATCTCTTCTTGTATCCTATGTAAATACAGAAAATCGAAAAAACTCAAAAAGATTTTTCATTTTATATATTTTTACAAAAAGAAAATACAAAAATATAAAACCAGAGAATCAAATAGAAAAATATAAAATAAAAAAATCCAAAAATATGTTGTTCATGACATGTCTTATGGAATCGATAATATTTACGGCTTTAGAAATGTCAGTTAACAATGACACAGAGCTGTAAATAAAGTTCGAACAGAAGTTGTAAATGTTTTCAAAGCATGCCATTGGCTTATAGTTATTTCTGACTGCAATCCGATCTTAATCTTAAAGGCAAGTATTTCGTTAAAAAAAGTTGAACTCTTAACGGAAATTCAGTTTCTCGGGCATGATCTACTTCGTGATCATGCAAAGGCTTGTGTATACTTTGCTACACAACCCGGGCTTTCTTAAAATAAGTGTACGTGTCATTGCATTTATTTTTGAAAAATAAGAGAAATCTTGTTTTTATTGTGTTGTAATCAAAACAAATCAACTCATCTCTGTTTTTATCAGAAATAGATTCTTTTGAAAGATATTTTCTATCACTCAAACATGTCTAAAGCCTCTTTAAATAGAACGAGAATTATTTCAAGGGGGAGAATGGTTGCTATAATTTTTCTAAATGATCTATCAAAATTCATCACGGGAAATAAACAGGAAAAGCTTTTCGGCATATCTGTTCATCAATTAAAGGGGAGTTAATGTAATTCTCAACTCGAAGCCGTCTTTAGGATGTCTCTCGCTCTTTCATCCTTTAGGATCTATATGGAAAATTTGGAATGAGAGTTATGTAGCAACTTTATGGCACACATAAATGTGCTTTTTTCTATATAAATATTTAGAACTTAGTGTTAGTTTAAGTGGAGAATAGAATCTGTTGCAACTACTAAGGACCATTTTTGCCATTGTCATAACCCAATCGGGATATGTACACTAGCTCGAAATGTCGTAACAAAAACATCCTCACAAAATACTTCACATCTACTCACATTTAACTTATTTTTCAATGTAACATTCTAACTTGTGTAAAATCATCTAAACATCACACTTTCAAAAGCAATTAGATTTCTTCACTCTATATCATTCGTTAAAGCCTAAGTTTGAATTAGGGTTCATAAAATAAAAATTGTAATGTTGTCTAATTAATGATAGGGGTTTTGTTCGTCTAGGTATATAGAATACTCGACTGTAACAGTTTCAAGTATCACCAATACGTTTGTTAGATTTTATGATTTTTGTGTGGATGAATTATGCGAAACATGTGTGGGTGTTCAAATGTTTGTGGGTTTATGTTCATTAGCAAGTTATTAGCATCCTTGTACCCACGTAGCATGCTTTTAATCTCTTAGAATAACATAGGTTCGACTAAAAGTGTTATAGGGTGCGAAATATGCAAACATTGTATGAGAATGCGTGTTTTTGGTGTGAATACGATGGTTATTTGATTATTATCCCTAGGTATGTCTATAGTGTCTCCTAGATGCTTTGTTGCACAATTAAAATGTAGTATCCCTATGTTTGTGTGCTGAAAATGATTAAAAGGAATTGAATGTTGTTTAAATCTTGATAAAATTGGTTCTAATATGATCTTGAATGATTTGTGTTACTTGTAATAAAGTTTGGATGAGAAAAGAATATTAAAATCTGGGTTTGAATGCAAAGAATGCTGCGAAATATGTTCTGTGTTGACTGTGCGAAACATGTTTAGTATAACTGTGTGAAACATGTTAGGCTTAATTGTGAGAAATATGTATATACTTATATGTGCGAAATATGACATTTCATAGTTCTGCGAAATATGACATTTCATAGTTCTGCGAAATATGTTTGTCTCATGGTGCGAAATATGACAGGTGTAATAAAAGTACGAAATATGTCATTTTTATGAAAAGAAACTCTGCCCAAATTTTTCTAAAATCCTGAGCAACATGACTATATTTCTGCATTGACCAGAATTGTCTGTGATTGATATTTATACATCTAATTGGCTGCTTGACTTAGGTTAATTGACCGTTGACTTTTAGAGTTGATTTTTACCATTGACCAGGGTTGACTTTCTTAAATTAGTGTATTAAAATGAACTTAATTGCATGATACCTAATCACAAACTTCATCTAAAATAATCAAATTAACAAGGACAATCAATTTAATCAGTGTTATGTGTATATATATATATATATATATATATATATATATATATGTGTGTGTGTGTGTGTGTGTGTGTGTGTCTTGTATATAAACTGTATTAGATAATTCTTAGGAAAAATCATGAGTCAAGAACAAATCCAACAAGCTGCCCGTGATGAAAAATTAGTTCCCTCTGCTGACAGAGTCAATATCAGTAACACCAACATGAGGATTGATCCTACTATGACTCAGAAGGAAGAAACTTAACAAGTAATCCTTGACAACATCAAGAACTTAGCTTGCTACAATGCCTTCCTCCGTTACTGCTGACGTACCAGAGATCTACATGCAGCAATTCTGGTACTCAGTCAAGAAGGTCAAGAAATCATCTTTCTATGAGTTTGATTTAGATGAAAAGAAGTGTAGAGTAGATGTGGAACTATTCATGAAGATTCTCGATATTTGCCCAAGAGTTCAAGGAGAAGAATTCATTGTACCTCCATCTAAAGAGGAACTACTCACCTTTCTCATTGAACTGGGATACAAGGGTCAACAGAATCATATTGCAAGCATGTTTGTTGATCACATGCATCAACCATGGAGAACTTTAGCATATATCATCAACAAATGCTTATATGGGAAGTCATCTAGCAATGACAGACTCTAACAATCAAGAGTTGGAATATTGTAGGGTATGTTCCACAAGGAAAATGTTGAGTTTGCTGAGCTGATCTGGGAAGACTTTCAATACCAGATTGACTACAGGCAGTCAAAACTCAGAAGGCGTAAAATCATGCCTTACCTCAGATTCACCAAAATCATCATCAATTACTTCCTCTCTCAACACAAATCACTTACCAAGAAAAAGCACTCACACATCAACACTATTAAGGACGATGGTGTACTGAACAGATTAAAGTTTGTTAGAATTGGCGAAGACGTTCAAGAATATGGAAGAGCTATCCCAGACATGATGTTGGCTGATGAGATCAAGCAATCAGAAGCTTATAAAGCCTTTATTGGTTATTCTACTGGTTTGGTACCTCCAAAGAAAACCAGAGGTAAAGGGTTAAAAGGAAAGAAAGCAGCAGTCACTCCAAAGAAGAAAAGCTTAATCTCTGCTGATGACAACATCATTCCTGAACCTGAGGTTTCTCTTGAGTTAGGCAAGTAGAACAGAGGTTGAAATTGCTAAAGAAGAAAGACGTCTTCATGAGACTCATGAACATCTAGTTACAGAAAAGCCTGCAAGTGAAAAAGACTCTGATGAATCAGAAGGTGAACCTGCTAATAGGCCAATTAGAAGAAGAAGAACATCTGATGTTGTTTTTAGAGATACTTCATGGATCAGTCTCAAAAGCTGAAAGGCATTCAAATGCTGACTGAAGAAAACGATTAGATGTAGACAATATGCAAGCTATCAAAGCCAGCAGGAAAATTAGCAGAAGTCAACCACATACTAGAGGCTCAAGTGAAGGAGCTGGTATTACACCAGAGGTTCCCAATGAGTCTGCAGGCATCTTCACAACCTTAAGTGAAGGAACTGGTATTACACCAGGGGTTCCAAATGAGGAAAAATACAATTCTAAAGCCAAAGTTGATTCCGCGATTGATTGGGGTTCAGAAAATGAGAGTGACTATTTTAAGGAAGATAAAGTTGATGAAGAAGATATTGAATGGTTGTCTACTAATAAAGAAGAAGAAGCAAGATGATGAGATGATGATAGAAGCATTGATCTTGAATAGACTGAAGATGAAGATAAGGAAATGAAAGATGCTGAGGATGATGAAACTGGGAAAGATGATGTAGCTAAGTCAAATGCTGAGAAGACAGAAAAAGTAAAGGGTGCTAATAAGCAAGCTGGAATTAAAGTGGCCAGTGTTGATCAAGCCAAAGATACAAGTGCTCAAGATAATCAAGCAACCGCACTTGTTTATGAGACATCAAAAGAGATGCCTGAACTTCCTCCAACAAGCTCCATCTTGTCTGTTTCTTCTGGTTTTAGTAATCAATTTCTTAACCTTTTTATGATATATCTCTTATGGGAACTGTTAAAGATTCTATAGACGTAGAGATAAACTCTTTATTGGATATTCAAATCCAACAATAAGTTCCTCATATTCAGTCTCCTACTCTACTTAATGTACATGTATCTGTAAATCTCGAACAACCAGTTCCTGCCCCATCTCCAGCATTAACAACTGAAACTCCTATTTCAATGGTCCTCTCTCATCCTCCCTATGTCACCACAATTACACTTGTACAACAAACAACACCAATCCCTACACCACCAATCACAAGTACAACACAACTAGTAACATCTCCGCTACCAGCTACCGAAACTCCAAATGCTCCTGTTCCCCCATCAAAAGTACTTACTGTTGTCTTGCAAAGAGTCTCAACACTGGAGAAAGATGTTAAAGAGCTCAAGCAAGTTGATCATTCTGTAGTAATCTTTAAATCAATCAGATCTCAAGTGCCACCTACAGTAAATGAGTTTCTTGGATCAAGTCTAGGAGACACACTTCAAAAGTGCTCTAAAAACATACTAAAGAACTCAAGCAAGAACTTAAGCAGTAAGAATCTCAGAAGAGTGCTTCAGAGATTATCATGATAAGCAAGAGCATGCATCCAAGCAGAAATGATCAAAGCACTCGACAACACCATTTGATAAAACTGCAGAAAATAAATACAAGCAGGAGGCCATCTTAATCAAAATGATGATGGCCTCTAAGTCATAATAAAAACATCATGCTCATAAGGCATTGTATGATGCACTTATACAATCATTATTTATGGATGAAGATGACATGGATCAAGTTGCTGCTGCTATGGAATCTGCTCAATAGAAGAGAAAGCATGATGACCAGACGAAGACCTTATTGCTGAATCAGACCAAGGGAAGGACAAGAAAAGGCCAAGAAAATACGCTCAATCATCAAAGAAATCTTCTGCATCTAAGGAATCCTCTAAAGGTAATACTCTGCCTAAAACTTCTAAATCTGGTAAGTCTGTAACTGCAGAGGAACCAGATGAAGAACATGTGCATGAAGTGTCAATGGATGCTGAGGAAAACATTGTTTATGAGATGGGTAATGTTGAAGAAAAATTTGATGGTGAGGTTGCACCAAAGATAGACAATGCTCCAAAGAATGATTGGTTTAAACAACCTCCAAGGCCTCCTACTCCAAATCCAGAGTGGAACAAGTGTTAAGTCATTGATGATCAACCATAACAAACCTGGTTTAATGATATGGTGTCTGCTCAAAAGGATCCACTCACATTTGACGAACTCATGGCCACTCCTATTGACTTCTCCGAGTTTGCGAAGAATCGTCACAAGCTAGACAAGATTACTAAAGCAAATTTGGTTGGACCAGTCTACAATCTTCTGAAGGGCACCTACCAAAGTAGCATTGAACTCGAATACAACATGGAAGAATGCTATAAGGCCCTGTTTGATCAACTGGATTGGACAACCCCTGAAGGTGATCTATGCCCATTTAACTTGAGCAAACCTCTTCTTTTGAAAGGCCGTCCAGGTCATCTAACCGTGGGGCTGTAGTCTTATAGGACTGGCTATATTAAGGCTGAATAAAATTTGAGACTTGTATTATACTGGTCTTATGCTCTAGCTGTAGGCGTAAGGCTAAATTGCTAAGGCTTACAGTTGTGGCTCAGATGAGTTCTGCTTAGTTACAAACCAGTGCTTTATTAATAGATTGCTAAAGTACTGGCATGTGCTAATTGCTACATCGTATACGAGATGGCTTTCTTCGTCTGGCTATGTGGCTTGGCTCGCTCTTGGCTGCTGCTTTCTAGATGGCTTGCTTGTTAGATGCTTTTCTATTTTTGGCTGGATTATTATTCAGCTTTGTTTCTTTTGCGTGCTTCTAAGGCTCGTTTCTTGTAAGCATGGAATATGGCTTATGCTGTTCAGTGGCTCTTGTAGCTTCAAGATACTTCTGCTTTAGAGCCTACTTAAGCTTTCAAGGCTTACGTAGTGGGCTAAAGGCTAACCGAGGCTTGGCTAATAAGTAGTGCCTGCAAGGTAAATGTAAAAGGCACAATTCTGCTTATGCGAAGCCCCTAAAATCATTGTGTACCTTTTGCTTAGCTTAGGCTCTATTGCTTGAATGAAATTGCTGACTCTTAATTAGGCAATTGAGAAGGCCCTATTATATAGTTATAGATCAAATTAAATTATTAGCTATTAAGAGTAATAAACAAAGAAGGGCAATTGTAGGCTTTGCTAGGCTGACTGGTAATTATGTTGGTATGATTGAGCTTTATGCCAGCTAGGCTCCATCAGCAAGCTACGATGGTCAATGAAAGATAATTCCTTTACGGCATTGGGCTAAGAAATGCTAAGATTAAGGCATATAGAAAAGGCCAAAACTCATTAATCAGAAACACTATACGAAAGTAAGGTTCAGGTAAATATAGGCAATTTTTTCAGCAAACAAAGCTAAAAGGATATTGGCTGTGGCCATTTATTATTAAACTTAATAAAATCAACCTTATCTAAAGTTAAGTAATAGAGTAATATATGCTTAAGCAATAGGCTCTCACGGCTGTGCAGTGCGTCTTTAAATTAATAGCAAGTGTGTCTCATTTTAAACAATGGCATCTAAGCTGGAGTAGTCTACGATATTAAGTTAAAAATCTTATTAAATTAAGCGCATGGACTTTGCAGATGTTCTGGGCAATATTCAAAATGCAACTCTAATGTGCTGGCAATACTCATCTGAGGTCTGTACGCTAGCATAACAAGTTGGAGCTTACTTTTCCCTAGACTGCTGTTACTGCTGTTTCTGTTGAGGCCTCTGCGTATTGGATATTGGTTCGCTTTGTTAGCTTCAGCTATAATTATTGGTTACGCTAATAAATTCGAGGCCTTAATCGCTCGTGGATGATTTCGATGATAGGAGCTTAAGGCTAAGCCTGATTGTCTTGATAGTGAAGGCTCCTTAGCTTTATTGCTTGTTCTGCTATTTCTTTTTAGCTTCGGTGTTCGCTAAATGGCTGCATACTTGCTATATATTGAAATTCAATATAAAAAATGATTGGCTTTAAGCCTCGCTGATGTGGCTAGAGCGTGGCCTAAGGCTAGCGTGAAATCTAGATAAAGCTATTGTGAGATGTATAGGCTATGCTATATTTTGGCGTATGCTCGTAAAGGCTTAAAGCGAATGTGCAATCATATTAAGCCTATAGGTAAAAGCATATTTTATTTATTGCTAATGCTTATTTTATGGTACTATTTTCGAGATATCCTATCTAAAGCTGTAGTTGGAAAGAATGACCGGGCTGAGTCTCGTGGCTTTCATGCGTGCAATGGGCATCTATATTGGCTAGAACTTTATGCTGCTATAACACTGTAGAGATGCTTTTATTCAGATTAATGGCTGATGGCTTTGTCTTCTCTTGATAGGGCTTATTTCATCTCTATTTAGAATTCTTAGCTAAACAAATATGGCTGCTACTAATTGAAAAGCTTAGAACTCTGTTTAAAGAATAGGCTTATCTTTTGATGGGGGGCGTTGTATGGTGCTGAATACTTCTTCAACAAAGATCTTGAGTACTTAAAATCTAAAGACTCGGAAAGGAAGTATACTACGTCAATTGCAAAGACGAAGGCTGCAAGGTATGAGTTAGTGGGTATAGAAGACATGATCCCGAAATAATGGAGTGCTACCAAAGTGGGTTATGACAAAGATGATGTACGTGGAATTAAGCATTGGGACCCAAGCGTCAACGATTCTACAGATCACATCTCAATAGATTCTCAAAGCATAATGTTTACTCTCTTCTAAAAATTTTAAGTGTGGTAAGTGTGAAAGTCGACAAACTGCATGGATATGGCTATTTGGAAGAAATTGTAGTGACAAGAGCTGATCGACAACTGTACAAGTTTAAAGAAGGTGACTTCGTTAATCTACACTTGAATGACATTGAGGACATGCTTCTTCTTGTTGTTCAACACAAGTTATTCCATCTCGATGGTGATGTTATTGTTGACTTGGCGGTGGCACTGCGTATGTTCACTAGAAGTCTTATCATCAAGAAGAGGGTCGAAGATGTCCTACTAGGTGTAGAAAGTTATCAGAAGAAGCTCAATATCACAAAGCCTTAAAAGGACTTTCCTGGAATTTCTGCCAAAGAACTGTACACACCATCATTTTATCCATAAGGAGTTATCTATGAAGACTTAAGCAATCGAAAGAGACTGATACGAGTTGATGAGCTCTACAAGTTCTCGGACGGGACACTCAAGAAAGTTTGTGACACTCTTCACCACAAGCTACTTAACTTTTAACTTGGATACAACAAAGACATGCCCAAAAGAAAGTGGTCAGCCACAGATCAGAGATGATCAAGCATCATGGTGGATTTGATTGATAAGCAAATGCTGGAGAGGCGGATCCTAAGGAATTTAGAAAGATTGGTTGGTGCAAGGGAACTTGAGATGGACTATAGGCTGATGCAGAGGATAGTATGACTTTGTCATACTTAGTCTTCTTTCATTATCTATCTTGTGAATATGTAAAATATGTAGTGTAGACTAGTAAAATAGGCCAATATATATAGTGTTTGAGTACAAATTTTTAAGAATTTTTTAGTAAATTCAAAATCTTTTAAGTTAATGTACTCAACACTCTATATACAAATCCCTCATAAATTAAGGGGGGGCATTAAAATGCTCCTAATAAGGCTTGTTAATAATCAGAACATTTTTCTCTCCAAACAGTTTTCAAACATATTTAAATCAATTGATATCCAAAATATCAAGAGATTTGACATTTTTGATAAGGGGAGAAAATGTGATTAAAATATACAACTTATAATATGTGATCAATAAAGACTTGAAGAATACTAGTAATCTTAAGATCAACCAAGAACAATAGTGAGATGTGGGTTGGGATGTTAGAGAGAAATTGGATGGAAATGGATGAATGTATTAATGAAAAAATATGTGAATAATGGAACAACTAACCATGGAACAACCAACCCTCTCCAAGACTAGGAGAGGGTCTATAAATAGTTACAATGGCCGGCCATAGGCTGGAGTTGGGCCACCCATGGGCCTTGGGCCGGACTAGATTACTAATCTAATCCTTATACTAACTACGAGCTAAGACTTGTTACAACTTTGGAAGTGACCGACACTTTTCGTGTTTCCAACAAGACTCAAGTACGATCTCCTCCCTCGCCATGCTAAACAATTTCGGTTATCAATGCATGTTAAGGGGGAGCATTTCTGAAATGTAAAACTATCGAGGTACAAATGTTTTGATTCATATCACAAGTACCTTGATTGAGTTTTCCAAATGGTTTAAGGCAATGAGAACTGATGTGTGCTTAAATACACATCATTTATACCCCAAAAAACACTAATAAACGGGCTAATAACACTAAAATATGCTTAATTATATTGCAAATATGTTTGTTTTGTGTTGTTATGTCGTGCAGGTACAAAGGATTAAAAACGAAGACTTTCGGTTAAGATTTGAAGACGTTTAAGTGTTTTTCGAGATCAAGACGAAGTCGTTAATATTTCCCGAGCATGCCATTGGAAAGAGCATGGAAATTTGAGTCTGATGGTGCATTCATCTCTTATTGGGCCGGCCCGACACCATTTATGTGGGTCAGATCGACCCATACTTACTAAATGCTCGAGTATTATTCCAGCCCAAGATTGATAAGCCTCCACACAGCCCAGTCCAATGCAATGCTATAACAATAGAAATTTTGGCCCATCAACACATTGGCAAATGAAGATGTTCTGGCCCAACATGCTCCAAGTCCAGGAAAAAAGAAAGGCCCAAGAGTAATGCTTGGTATCTACGCAATTTATATAGAAAAGAATGGAGCAGCACAGGGAATATCATATCTTATCTTTTCATTTTTTTCATTTTTTTCGTAGGAGAAGATTAAAAAGTAGCAGGTAGGAATAGACTAGTTTAAATTAGTAAACTTTGTTATAAATCTTTGTTTAATTTATGATTTC
>BQNB010187691.1:0-10048 GCA_026074375.1 Tanacetum coccineum
GTAAAATTAATTACCCGCCCCGCGATGGATAGTTTAAATCTTTCAACTAACCGAACCGAACCGCCCCGCGAACACCCCTACTCTTTACTATGCGTAAGACGTGTGTAGATTTGCAATCTCAAGGTGATTATACGCTTTTCCGTGAGACGATGAGTGTTACATAATCACAGTTTTTGATTGGACGACTTAGCGTTGTTGTGGTTAGACCTATTAACACGCGGCATAGATGGGATGAAACATGCTTACTAGATATTATTGTAATAAAGTAAGTCTCATATGGTTTAGGAGTTACAAAAGTTGTGAATTATCAATCGTTGATTACCTTTTGAATACACCATCACTAGCAGATCAACTGATGTGGTGGTGGTATGTCAAGTAGGATCCTAACCTTAGAAAATTAATTGTTTATTTGAATAGAACTGCCCACTTGAATAGAGGTTACAACCTACTGTAATAGAGGATACATCACCTACCGATTCTCATATGGTATCAACTCTATCTTGAAAAGCTGGTAGTCTTTCTACGGAACGCTCCTAGGCAAATTCTTTCAACGGAAGGATCCAAGTCTAACTTCTCTTAGGATATTCTCGACCTAAAGTCCAACACTCGAACAGGACATGAATGGGATGAGGTCTCTTTTACTTCAGTCTCGAGAGCGTATTCCATAAGAGTCTGGTAAAACAGGCTATAGCTCAATTGTGTAACCGAATGGGATGTCTCCTCCTTATCCATCAGTCCCAGGGATCCGAGAGAATAGATAAGCCTAGGCAACAGAAAGAGAATCCTTCTCAGGAAGAGCTGATGCTTGCTGGGTCTTTTTGTCTAGCAGCTATCGAAAAGCCTATAGTATAGGGCTGGAATCGCAAGAAAACCCAGTCTCTAACTGAAAATTCCCTCTCACTTCTATGTTGATCCTCATATTGCTTCATTCTAACTTGTGCCCTTGACTGTCCTTCGAAATCTGTATGACAGTCGACTGCTCCCTGAGATGACTCTCTGCCGAGGCAACATTGGAACCTTCAGGCTGGGGTATAGGAATAAGTGTTGGAGCATAGCGATAGAGGGCTTCAATTCAAATGGGGTCATTTTCATTGTGGTATGATAAGTAGTGTCGTACCACCACTCTGATCTGAAAGCTTGGTCTTTTGCTCCCGAGGGGGAGCGAAAGAACATAAAAGGAGGAGCGCTGCTCGGGGAGTGGCGCCCGTACGGCTACCACCCGCTTACGATTAAAACTCAAAGAGCTAAGCCCCCCGCCGGGGGGTTTGGGGGGGCGAGGGCAGGAAGAGCGCTGCTCGGCGAGGAGCGCGATGGAAGGCTAAGAATATAGCTATAACAGCAGCAAGAAGCAAGTGACCCTACGGTTTATTGCTTTAATATTGCTTGATTTTCTCTGGGGTCACGGTTCCAAGCTCTGAAGTGCAGCCCCAAAAAGCGTAACTCAGAGCATTTGAACTAGGGAAGTGACCCGCATAGAAAATGCTTAATCGTATTAAGTAAACAGTAGTAAGAAGCCTGAGACCGAAGGGACTTATTGCTTTAGTCTTACTGTCTTTCTTATTGTTACTCTGGATTTATTGTTGTTGATCCTCCCCGAAAAATAATTATCGAACAAAAACAGTGGATTTTGAACGACCCGACATTTTTTGATGCAAATCAAATAAATGATATAAGGGTCGACCTTTTTAACGAAACAAAAAGAAGGATCAAGCAAGTTGACCTCAGACATTCTGTCTTTTTTCAACCTCTGCAGGGTACCCCACATGGGCATCTTTAAAACACAGTTTTAAAGCTCTTATTTCGTCGATTATTTGAGCAACAAATAACATCGTTATCCCCGGCTCTGAACACAAACCCAGACAGGGGATTGAACGAGGGCCGCCCTCTCTTCTGCTCACCTCCCCTGGAGGTAAGGGAAGAAGTTGTATTTTATTTGTTTTAAATCTTCTCCCCAAAGCCTCAATCCAGGGTATGGAGCCGCATCGGTCAGTATGGCGTGCCTCCCCGGGGTCACCACTCCCGGGTTAGCGAATAAGCAACAGGCAGCTCGCAGCTGCCCCGTCCCGATGGGACTCTTGATGCTTTGTTCAATCAATGCCGTCTTGTCTATCTTGACTTGCAGCTCCTAAGACACCATACGGCGTTTTCTTGGAGCTACCTAGTAGATAGGTTCATTGATCACATAAGACATTCTGAAAGTTGTTATTTATGTTATTTATGAGATGCTATAGTTCTTTGTCGTGGCAACAGGAGGCTTAAGGGTTCCCCCCGACAGGGGGTCCGGGTAAGTAACACGATAGTGTGTTGGTTCAGCAAAGCAGGGAAGGGGAATTTTAGGAGATAGCAGGCTATTTTAGTAATCTGAAAGCTTGGTCTTTTGCTCCCGAGGGGGAGCGAAAGAACATAAAAGGAGGAGCGCTGCTCGGGGAGTGGCGCCCGTACGGCTACCACCCGCTTACGATTAAAACTCAAAGAGCTAAGCCCCCCGCCGGGGGGTTTGGGGGGGCGAGGGCAGGAAGAGCGCTGCTCGGCGAGGAGCGCGATGGAAGGCTAAGAATATAGCTATAACAGCAGCAAGAAGCAAGTGACCCTACGGTTTATTGCTTTAATATTGCTTGATTTTCTCTGGGGTCACGGTTCCAAGCTCTGAAGTGCAGCCCCAAAAAGCGTAACTCAGAGCATTTGAACTAGGGAAGTGACCCGCATAGAAAATGCTTAATCGTATTAAGTAAACAGTAGTAAGAAGCCTGAGACCGAAGGGACTTATTGCTTTAGTCTTACTGTCTTTCTTATTGTTACTCTGGATTTATTGTTGTTGATCCTCCCCGAAAAATAATTATCGAACAAAAACAGTGGATTTTGAACGACCCGACATTTTTTGATGCAAATCAAATAAATGATATAAGGGTCGACCTTTTTAACGAAACAAAAAGAAGGATCAAGCAAGTTGACCTCAGACATTCTGTCTTTTTTCAACCTCTGCAGGGTACCCCACATGGGCATCTTTAAAACACAGTTTTAAAGCTCTTATTTCGTCGATTATTTGAGCAACAAATAACATCGTTATCCCCGGCTCTGAACACAAACCCAGACAGGGGATTGAACGAGGGCCGCCCTCTCTTCTGCTCACCTCCCCTGGAGGTAAGGGAAGAAGTTGTATTTTATTTGTTTTAAATCTTCTCCCCAAAGCCTCAATCCAGGGTATGGAGCCGCATCGGTCAGTATGGCGTGCCTCCCCGGGGTCACCACTCCCGGGTTAGCGAATAAGCAACAGGCAGCTCGCAGCTGCCCCGTCCCGATGGGACTCTTGATGCTTTGTTCAATCAATGCCGTCTTGTCTATCTTGACTTGCAGCTCCTAAGACACCATACGGCGTTTTCTTGGAGCTACCTAGTAGATAGGTTCATTGATCACATAAGACATTCTGAAAGTTGTTATTTATGTTATTTATGAGATGCTATAGTTCTTTGTCGTGGCAACAGGAGGCTTAAGGGTTCCCCCCGACAGGGGGTCCGGGTAAGTAACACGATAGTGTGTTGGTTCAGCAAAGCAGGGAAGGGGAATTTTAGGAGATAGCAGGCTATTTTAGTAATCTGAAAGCTTGGTCTTTTGCTCCCGAGGGGGAGCGAAAGAACATAAAAGGAGGAGCGCTGCTCGGGGAGTGGCGCCCGTACGGCTACCACCCGCTTACGATTAAAACTCAAAGAGCTAAGCCCCCCGCCGGGGGGTTTGGGGGGGCGAGGGCAGGAAGAGCGCTGCTCGGCGAGGAGCGCGATGGAAGGCTAAGAATATAGCTATAACAGCAGCAAGAAGCAAGTGACCCTACGGTTTATTGCTTTAATATTGCTTGATTTTCTCTGGGGTCACGGTTCCAAGCTCTGAAGTGCAGCCCCAAAAAGCGTAACTCAGAGCATTTGAACTAGGGAAGTGACCCGCATAGAAAATGCTTAATCGTATTAAGTAAACAGTAGTAAGAAGCCTGAGACCGAAGGGACTTATTGCTTTAGTCTTACTGTCTTTCTTATTGTTACTCTGGATTTATTGTTGTTGATCCTCCCCGAAAAATAATTATCGAACAAAAACAGTGGATTTTGAACGACCCGACATTTTTTGATGCAAATCAAATAAATGATATAAGGGTCGACCTTTTTAACGAAACAAAAAGAAGGATCAAGCAAGTTGACCTCAGACATTCTGTCTTTTTTCAACCTCTGCAGGGTACCCCACATGGGCATCTTTAAAACACAGTTTTAAAGCTCTTATTTCGTCGATTATTTGAGCAACAAATAACATCGTTATCCCCGGCTCTGAACACAAACCCAGACAGGGGATTGAACGAGGGCCGCCCTCTCTTCTGCTCACCTCCCCTGGAGGTAAGGGAAGAAGTTGTATTTTATTTGTTTTAAATCTTCTCCCCAAAGCCTCAATCCAGGGTATGGAGCCGCATCGGTCAGTATGGCGTGCCTCCCCGGGGTCACCACTCCCGGGTTAGCGAATAAGCAACAGGCAGCTCGCAGCTGCCCCGTCCCGATGGGACTCTTGATGCTTTGTTCAATCAATGCCGTCTTGTCTATCTTGACTTGCAGCTCCTAAGACACCATACGGCGTTTTCTTGGAGCTACCTAGTAGATAGGTTCATTGATCACATAAGACATTCTGAAAGTTGTTATTTATGTTATTTATGAGATGCTATAGTTCTTTGTCGTGGCAACAGGAGGCTTAAGGGTTCCCCCCGACAGGGGGTCCGGGTAAGTAACACGATAGTGTGTTGGTTCAGCAAAGCAGGGAAGGGGAATTTTAGGAGATAGCAGGCTATTTTAGTAATCTGAAAGCTTGGTCTTTTGCTCCCGAGGGGGAGCGAAAGAACATAAAAGGAGGAGCGCTGCTCGGGGAGTGGCGCCCGTACGGCTACCACCCGCTTACGATTAAAACTCAAAGAGCTAAGCCCCCCGCCGGGGGGTTTGGGGGGGCGAGGGCAGGAAGAGCGCTGCTCGGCGAGGAGCGCGATGGAAGGCTAAGAATATAGCTATAACAGCAGCAAGAAGCAAGTGACCCTACGGTTTATTGCTTTAATATTGCTTGATTTTCTCTGGGGTCACGGTTCCAAGCTCTGAAGTGCAGCCCCAAAAAGCGTAACTCAGAGCATTTGAACTAGGGAAGTGACCCGCATAGAAAATGCTTAATCGTATTAAGTAAACAGTAGTAAGAAGCCTGAGACCGAAGGGACTTATTGCTTTAGTCTTACTGTCTTTCTTATTGTTACTCTGGATTTATTGTTGTTGATCCTCCCCGAAAAATAATTATCGAACAAAAACAGTGGATTTTGAACGACCCGACATTTTTTGATGCAAATCAAATAAATGATATAAGGGTCGACCTTTTTAACGAAACAAAAAGAAGGATCAAGCAAGTTGACCTCAGACATTCTGTCTTTTTTCAACCTCTGCAGGGTACCCCACATGGGCATCTTTAAAACACAGTTTTAAAGCTCTTATTTCGTCGATTATTTGAGCAACAAATAACATCGTTATCCCCGGCTCTGAACACAAACCCAGACAGGGGATTGAACGAGGGCCGCCCTCTCTTCTGCTCACCTCCCCTGGAGGTAAGGGAAGAAGTTGTATTTTATTTGTTTTAAATCTTCTCCCCAAAGCCTCAATCCAGGGTATGGAGCCGCATCGGTCAGTATGGCGTGCCTCCCCGGGGTCACCACTCCCGGGTTAGCGAATAAGCAACAGGCAGCTCGCAGCTGCCCCGTCCCGATGGGACTCTTGATGCTTTGTTCAATCAATGCCGTCTTGTCTATCTTGACTTGCAGCTCCTAAGACACCATACGGCGTTTTCTTGGAGCTACCTAGTAGATAGGTTCATTGATCACATAAGACATTCTGAAAGTTGTTATTTATGTTATTTATGAGATGCTATAGTTCTTTGTCGTGGCAACAGGAGGCTTAAGGGTTCCCCCCGACAGGGGGTCCGGGTAAGTAACACGATAGTGTGTTGGTTCAGCAAAGCAGGGAAGGGGAATTTTAGGAGATAGCAGGCTATTTTAGTAATCTGAAAGCTTGGTCTTTTGCTCCCGAGGGGGAGCGAAAGAACATAAAAGGAGGAGCGCTGCTCGGGGAGTGGCGCCCGTACGGCTACCACCCGCTTACGATTAAAACTCAAAGAGCTAAGCCCCCCGCCGGGGGGTTTGGGGGGGCGAGGGCAGGAAGAGCGCTGCTCGGCGAGGAGCGCGATGGAAGGCTAAGAATATAGCTATAACAGCAGCAAGAAGCAAGTGACCCTACGGTTTATTGCTTTAATATTGCTTGATTTTCTCTGGGGTCACGGTTCCAAGCTCTGAAGTGCAGCCCCAAAAAGCGTAACTCAGAGCATTTGAACTAGGGAAGTGACCCGCATAGAAAATGCTTAATCGTATTAAGTAAACAGTAGTAAGAAGCCTGAGACCGAAGGGACTTATTGCTTTAGTCTTACTGTCTTTCTTATTGTTACTCTGGATTTATTGTTGTTGATCCTCCCCGAAAAATAATTATCGAACAAAAACAGTGGATTTTGAACGACCCGACATTTTTTGATGCAAATCAAATAAATGATATAAGGGTCGACCTTTTTAACGAAACAAAAAGAAGGATCAAGCAAGTTGACCTCAGACATTCTGTCTTTTTTCAACCTCTGCAGGGTACCCCACATGGGCATCTTTAAAACACAGTTTTAAAGCTCTTATTTCGTCGATTATTTGAGCAACAAATAACATCGTTATCCCCGGCTCTGAACACAAACCCAGACAGGGGATTGAACGAGGGCCGCCCTCTCTTCTGCTCACCTCCCCTGGAGGTAAGGGAAGAAGTTGTATTTTATTTGTTTTAAATCTTCTCCCCAAAGCCTCAATCCAGGGTATGGAGCCGCATCGGTCAGTATGGCGTGCCTCCCCGGGGTCACCACTCCCGGGTTAGCGAATAAGCAACAGGCAGCTCGCAGCTGCCCCGTCCCGATGGGACTCTTGATGCTTTGTTCAATCAATGCCGTCTTGTCTATCTTGACTTGCAGCTCCTAAGACACCATACGGCGTTTTCTTGGAGCTACCTAGTAGATAGGTTCATTGATCACATAAGACATTCTGAAAGTTGTTATTTATGTTATTTATGAGATGCTATAGTTCTTTGTCGTGGCAACAGGAGGCTTAAGGGTTCCCCCCGACAGGGGGTCCGGGTAAGTAACACGATAGTGTGTTGGTTCAGCAAAGCAGGGAAGGGGAATTTTAGGAGATAGCAGGCTATTTTAGTAATCTGAAAGCTTGGTCTTTTGCTCCCGAGGGGGAGCGAAAGAACATAAAAGGAGGAGCGCTGCTCGGGGAGTGGCGCCCGTACGGCTACCACCCGCTTACGATTAAAACTCAAAGAGCTAAGCCCCCCGCCGGGGGGTTTGGGGGGGCGAGGGCAGGAAGAGCGCTGCTCGGCGAGGAGCGCGATGGAAGGCTAAGAATATAGCTATAACAGCAGCAAGAAGCAAGTGACCCTACGGTTTATTGCTTTAATATTGCTTGATTTTCTCTGGGGTCACGGTTCCAAGCTCTGAAGTGCAGCCCCAAAAAGCGTAACTCAGAGCATTTGAACTAGGGAAGTGACCCGCATAGAAAATGCTTAATCGTATTAAGTAAACAGTAGTAAGAAGCCTGAGACCGAAGGGACTTATTGCTTTAGTCTTACTGTCTTTCTTATTGTTACTCTGGATTTATTGTTGTTGATCCTCCCCGAAAAATAATTATCGAACAAAAACAGTGGATTTTGAACGACCCGACATTTTTTGATGCAAATCAAATAAATGATATAAGGGTCGACCTTTTTAACGAAACAAAAAGAAGGATCAAGCAAGTTGACCTCAGACATTCTGTCTTTTTTCAACCTCTGCAGGGTACCCCACATGGGCATCTTTAAAACACAGTTTTAAAGCTCTTATTTCGTCGATTATTTGAGCAACAAATAACATCGTTCTCCCCGGCTCTGAACACAAACCCAAACAGGTTAAGGGTTTTTGATGCTTTATAGCTTATTTGTTTGCTTATTTCCTGTCATTAAGTGCTTATTGAGTCTAGGTTAGAGTCTTTGTTAACTTGTTTTCTTTTTTGTTAGCTTATTAGGGGCTTATTAATGCTCTTGAAGCTTAATAGTTAAAGCTAAAAGCATAGAGGTAATTTGTCAGTTTTAATTTGGCTTTTTTACTTGCTTATTTATAAGTTTTGTCAAAAAGTCCTTTTGTTAAAGTTGCTTAGTTTTACTTATTTTATAGCCTTTTCAAAAATAAAATAAAAAATAAAAATGTTTTGCAAAAAGGTAGATCACAGGACTCGAACTTGTAACCTCTCCTTCACAACACCAACACCTTAACCATCTGCGCCCTTGGGTCTTTTTCGTTTAAGTCTCATTTCACTTATTATTTATACTCTTTTAAGTTTAGCTTATTTAGCTTATATGATTTTTAGCAGCTTATCTGTCATAGCTTATTTAGTAATTTTTCTTTATAAACCTCCTTTTTAGCTTATAGTATTTTATAAATTTTCTTAGATTTTTAGGATTAAGTTTAATATTTTTAATTTTATTTTTAGTATTATTTAGTTAAAAAATAGTTTTTAATAGTTTAAAAATTCAAAAAAATATATTTTGTATTTCAAAAATTAGTTTAATGCATTTAATTTAAGAAATTTGCATTTTGAGTTTTAAGAGTTAAATTTTTGTCATTTTTGGTTAATTAGTTTTTTTTCAGTTATTAATTGTTTCATTTTAAATGTCGTTAGGGTTTATAATTTGCCTTTATTTTTAGTTTAGCTTACCTTTATGTGTTTTTCCCTTTGCGTTATTAGGTTTAGAATCTAAAATCAAATTTTTAATGATAATCAAGCTTACCTTTATGTGTTTTTCCCTTTGCGTTATTAGCTTATGTATATGTATTATATATATATATATTATTGAGGGTTATTTGTTTGATACGTATCTTAAACGAATATCAAAATGGCGCCGTTGCCGGGGAGAGGTGTAGCGATTTTTACGGGATTGTTCGTGTTCGAGCCTTGAAGATCCTTTCCCCGTGAAAGTTTTCGTTTTATATAAAAACCCAAAAATATTTTTCTATTCTATTTTCTTTTCTATTTTCCTTTTATATTTAAATATTAAAAATGACCGTTTGTTAATTGTCGTTTCGGCTCATCTTTAGTTAACAAACTATAAGAGAGGTATAAGGAGGGTCGATCCTACGAACTTCGATCCGAAAGGAGACGGTTTTTAAAACGCTTCGCGCTTACCCGCTCCTCCGCTTCTTTGTGCGTTTTCTAGAGAGCTACCGTACACCTTTGACTTTCGGTTACCAAAAATATTTTTCTTTCTTATTTTATTTCTTTTCCTTATGTATTATTTGAAAAATCTATAAATATTCTTCTCTATCCTCTTATTTGTTTAATTCTTATTCTCTTTACCTTCTTATCCAATAATTCTTTAACATGTTTTGGTTTTCAAGGTGCTCGTGGTGTGGAGGTCCGTTTAACAGTAGAAATTTTTGGCGTTGTACCAATGTGAGTTTCGAAGACGAGTTTGTCTGTAACCCCGATTCCATTTCAAATGATGAAACACCCGGTTTTTCCTACCCACCTTCACAACCCCAAACATATTCGTTCGACCAATTTCATTGTTTTGGGTGTGGAAATCCGTTAGAAGATGGTGTACGTTGTCAACGGTGTACTTGCAAGTGGTGTGAATATGGTCTTAGAGAAGGATTTTGCTGGGTTTGCCCTTCAAGAGATGAAAATCCATCCATTGATGCTCCTAATCCAAACTCTTTCAATGATCTTCCAAACATTTTCAACCACCCTCCACAACCCCAGTACGAATCATACTCGTGTAAATTGTGTGGGAACGATGCTCATTATGGTTATGATTGTCCACCACGGGTGAAACGCCCCGACCCAAAAAGGGTATAAGTATTACAAATATGGTGTGACATCAAAAGCATACACAATCATAACACAAGCATAAACAGCGGAAGTCTTAAATAAATA
>BQNB010187693.1:0-12018 GCA_026074375.1 Tanacetum coccineum
TCATATTTTTAATATGATTAGCTTTGCTATAGCTAAAAGAGTGGGGGCTCAGCTTGTATCTCGGCTCCCCACTAACTTTTTTGTAAATATCATATTTCTTCTACTAAAGTGATTTTATAATAAAATATAATAATAATAATAATTTTTAAAAAATAAAAAATAAATAAAAAATAATAATAAATAAAATAAAAAATAAAAAATTTGCAAAATACATCCATGTGGTTTGCACTGCAAAATACATCACTCGTCAGAAGATAACGCAAAAATATTTGCATCGTTCGTCTTTAAGGATGTATTATGTCTAACGTTTGTCTAACGAATGATGTAAAATGCCGAAAGTTTCTGACAGAGATGTATTTTGTAAGAAAATGCAAACCATAAAAATGTATTTTGCAATTTACTCTAATTTTTATTAGAGATTCCGAAATAAACCATTGGTTTGAATTTGTGAAAGGCGTGTAAGGACTCATGATTTCTCATGTTGCTCACTGTAGACCCTAGAGATCTATTGCAACATTTCCCCTTATACGCTTCAAGTAGTCTTAGTTGCCGTTTGGTTCATTAATTTGAAATTCCGAAATTTTAAATTCTAGAAAATTTATTTTCTTGAGAATTTAAAATTCTGAAATTTAAAATGCATACGCATGTTTGGTTGATAGAATTTTATAATTTTTTGAAATTTGTCATTTTGTTTATTATTGCAATTCTTTAGGGAGGGACGGATAGGGGTGTCAAAAAATCCGACCCGACCCCAATTAAGCCTATTCGGGTCAGGTTACGCGGGTAAAAAAATTTATTCGGGTCAACCTGAGTAACCCGAATACTAAATAGGGTCGGGTATCGGGTTGAAATTTTTGGTAACTCGGTTTCGGGTCGACCCGATTGACCCAAATAAATATCTTTCTAAAATAAATTTTATATATAAACGATGATAAAAAAAATCAATTATATTACGGTTTACTCATATTCGGGTTCCGAACAGACCCGACCCGAGTTGACCCGACCTGAATTGACACGAACCCTACTAACCCGAATTCAAATAGGGTCGGTTTGGGGTATGAAATTTTTTAACCTTGACCTGACCCGAACGTGACCGACCCGACCAAAGTGATGGATATCTTTGATTTTAAAAAAAAAAATAAACCAAGAAAAAATAGAACAAAAACAACTAGAAAAAAAAAGTTTATAATAATTGGGTTTTTTTAGTTTTGAGGTTTGTTTTTAATTATTATATGTTTGTTTTGTTTATTTATTTGTTTTAGTTTTGTAGATTTTGCTTTTTAGGTTGTCTGAAGGTTGCGTTGTTTGGAAATGCATATCCCTTTGAATGAAAACTCATCCGCCATGGGTCACCAACATCCAATAGTTCACCCCACTTTGTAGCTATCTTTTTAAAAAAAACGTTTTTTTTCTGACCATAAACTAAAAAGGGATTCCTTCAACATCCACCCAACAATTCTAATTCTACCCTCAGAGTGAGGTTCATGAGACGCTGACGTAACATCGAATAACCAAGACCCCACGCCTACAATTATCTCGAAATAGTTCTTTAGGCCTTAGTGTAATCGAATTCAAGTAAAAACCCCATAAATTCTCCATATAACTAACAAATATGTTTTATCAAAAACCTTCGTTACACAGAAACCTTCTTAAGGTTTGATAGTGACCCAACATCTTTTACTCTACCAATCAAGGAATTAGATAAATCCTTGGAATTCAGACAATCTTCTTCCAGAACAATGACAGGAGAAGAATCCATCTCCTTTACCATATTAGTTCCTTTCAATACGTTAACAAAAGAGTTTCTAGAATCAAAAGTACCTGCCTCTTTGCTAGGATCATAAAAAGTATTCTTACGACCCTCGTGTTTCTTCTGATTAGCAGTCTTGTATTTGTTCCCATTCTTCTGATCCCCGGTTGAACCTGCAATATTAGCATGGAGTTTGCAACCGATTCAACCAAAATCATACTTAAATTATTAACCACATCTCTCTACAATTGAACACATTTATGAAGCGTACAAACCCAAATCGCTTGCAGTCTTTCAATCTCTCATAGAAAAAGAGTCCACAAGGTGTCCATAATTGTTTACAAGAAATGAAACAGGTTCCTTTGGTTGAGATCAGAATCGAAAAATTTGAAACAAAAATCGATGTTGATATCTTAGCAACATCGTCCTCCTTCGATCCTAAAGCCTGTGTCCCCCCCCCAATCATTTTTTTATCTTTATTTTTGGATTGAAGGGAGGTTTTAATAACCAACGATATTATAAGTGACAATCAATGGAGGTAAAATATGGGGGATACATTGTGAGCAAGAGAATATTGGAAACGGAACTGGATCGATTTGGGGAGATAACTCAGATCCTAAATAACTAACCCTAGATGAAGAAGTTCCCGCCTAACACGCTCGATATGAGAGAATCAATCCAATGATTAATATCAATTTTCAGGTTTATAACAGGATTCAAAACAAAAGAGGAAGAAGGAATTCAGATCAAAGATTTAAAGAAATTGGATCATGGATATGTTTGTAGATGATTTTTGATTGGATCTGGTTGGAAATCAAAAGTGTCGATATATTTAAAAAAACAAAAAAATCAAAAAATCAAAAGTGTCTATTATGGATTGAGGCTTTAATTTAATAATATTTACCACTCATTTAATTATAAGGGGGTGTTTGGGATTGCTTATTGAAAATAGATTATGCGTTATGAAAATGGATAATCAGATAATCAGCTGTTGCAAAACGTAGTTTTAAAATATAATGTTTGGATTTGATTATGCTGTTGGATATCGCAATAATCAGATAATCAGTTTTTTGAGTGTTTGACAAATTAAATTTTTTAATGAGTTATCATGTAAGTTTACCAAAAAGGACAATTTTTAATTATTTAAGTGGCAAGTGGGTTGATATATGTGAGGGTTGAATTGTAATTTCATGTATAAAAGAAAATCACGTTTTGTGGCAGCAACACCTTTGTTGCTTTTTGAAAACCACGATTTGAGCACCACATATCGCAAATAATCACTTATTTCATTTTGTTTGCCAAACACTCAAAATGAATTATTCACGTTACCAAACTGAAATAATCTAATAATTTGCTTCATAACGCAATGCCAAACACCCTCTAAAATATGATATAAATATATAAATATTTTTTTTCGCCTTAAGTCACGCCTTGAAAACGTCATGTCGCCACGCCTCACACTAAAGCTTGAGGCTTGTCTATGCCGCTACACCACGCCTCACGCTATTTATAACTTTGGTAATACCTGACAAACCACAAGGACCATTTATGTAGTTAACTCTAAGGTTTAATCAGAGTGGGCCAATTTCTTAATTCACTATATTCAGAACATATTTATACTACTTATAAAGAGCGTATCTTCGAAATTTAAATTACCCCTAATCTCTTAATACATCTCAAGCTTGATCAATTTTAAAATCCGCAAGTAATTTTTGTCCGAGCTCAAAAAACATTAAGCTTAAGTCGATATAGACAAGCTCGATGTCATGACGAAACTAAAAGAGAGTTTTTAAGACTCATGAAGACTTCTAAGGTAGTTTAAGATGTCTAGAAGGTTTTTAAAAGTTTCTGTATGGAAACTTGTGTTAACATTCTACAATTTTGACTAATCTATATGGGTATAATTCAAAAACTCCTTATATATTTGTAGATAGATCGGAGCAATATGATTGTGTGTTGATTTTAGTCGCCACAACACACCCCAAATTATACTTGTATTATCTCTTATAGAGCTATTTTAGTCGACATAAAGCTTCATATTTTGCTTCTTAATTCTTCTTTCTTTAAGGGTTTTTTGGAAGGATTTTCCAAAACAGTCACCCTCTTATAAGAGTTTTTTGTAAAATGTCACAAAATTTAGTCATGTTCAATAGAGTCAAGCATTTCACGCGACTAATTTTGCGCGACTGCATGACCCTCTTTTATAACTTGACAAGCGTCAATTTTGATAATACTTGGTTGCACAAAATATTTGAGCCAAGCAAAAGTATCCATTGGTTGCACAAAAATAATGAGACATAAAATCATTATTATTATTATTGTTGTTATTATTTTCTTTGCTTATCGTAATACTAAAATTTTGTATATATGTGGGTATAAATATCAAACAAGCATGTATTCTTCAAAAAAAATTGAAGCACATATATTGAGATATGCAAATAACTAGATAAGACATTGACTTCAATTTTATAAACTGAACAACGTTTATAATACTGTTATTAAACTAACAGTAAATTGCACGTTTAGTCTCAAGGTTTTTTCAAATTTCACGTTTGGTCCCCCTTATGGGAAAGTATTGCGGTCCTCCCCTAACGTTTCTAATGTTGTACGCTGGTAGTCCAATTTCACACCAACGGTTAAATTTTCTAGTTTTCTCATGTCACATGCTTCGCACATGAAGATATGTTTGTCTTTTCATTCGTTTGTTTATCTCTTGTCCAAAGTAAACACACACAAACCAATAGAATTATTTTATACGTAGTATTTTCACACATCTTTGTTCTCTTTTTTTGCCTTTTTCATTTATTTATTTACTTTTTTTGTCTTTTCATTTATTTATTTACTCTTTTTCTCCTGCTTCTTCTCACAAATACCCCATCCATTTCATATCTCTCGCTTAAATTATTACATAAATACTTAATCCATTTTTCTTTTAATCACCATTCATCAAACTCATTATACAACTTTTCTTTTATTTTTTTGTTATTTTCTTATCAATAGATTAAAAAAACATATCCCCTTTTAATTAAATATAATAATTTCTATCACAACCACTAACCTTGCATTTGGTATATGGTGATAAGCAATAGAAGATATAATTTAGCTTGCTTTATAATAAATATGGCTCTAACTAGTACAGTATAATATTGCATTTTTTTGTAGGATATGGAATTAGAGCAAGTGTATCATTTTGAGGAAACAATGAAATGGGACACGCGGTTTGGCAGTGAAGGTCAAGCCCCTATTGGTCAAAGAAGGGAGAACCAAGAAGATCTTCCGTTATTTCCATAATTGGTATGACAAGGCATATTCGACTATGAGGTATGTCGTGACGGGATATATAGCCCTTAAGCAGAATGCAATTTTCTAATGAAAAACGAAGTGAATGGATAGGGTTTATGCTTCCTCTCGTTGTTCAGATACTTGACAATCTTTGTGGTTGGTTTGTTGGAGAAGGGGAAGGCATACCTAGGGTTGTCTGCTTAGCCGTTGCAATAGAAGCAAGTTTAGTTGTTTTTGGTGTTATGTATGAAAGTTTCCTACAAACACATTATCAATCGGTATAGTTGTTGGTGCAATGGTTGGTGTAGTCTACTGCATCAAGGCAGGTTTCTTACATTTTTTTTAGAAATGCAACTTTTATTAGAGAACCAAACCAAGAACAAGATACAAGAGAAATAGTGACCCACCTTCTTAACAAAATATTAAAAAGGAAGAGCCCCGAACAAAAGAAACAAAGAAAAAAACACTACCACTAAGGAAAACATCATGGAACCAAACACACTACATGAGCCAAAATAAAGGCATGCACCGTGAAAACAATTCTAAGGTACAAATTATATGTGACACCAACTGCACATGGACAAAACAAATACCAAGAACAAAATAATACCATTGTCATTGGCCCTCTTACTAAAATGCAACCCGTGGAAAGACAGCAAAGGACAAAAGGAGACTCAATATGGTGTCTGACACACCCACTAACACCATACAAAGAACTTTAATCCAATTAGGGGTGTCAGTAGGGTCGGGTTGACCCGAACCAGATAACGCTTATCGGATCAGGTTAAATCGGGTTGAAAATTCTTGTTGGGTTGTTTTGACCCAAACCCGATAACCTGACAATGTTATCGGGTCAGGTTCAGGTTAGATAATTGATATTATCGGGTTATCGGGTTTTCAAGAACTTGCACTGATGTGTGGACATATGTTTCCCGAGGAATCGGATGAAGTTGAGAAATATGTTGGTGGACTTCCTGATATGATTCGGGGAAATGTAATGGCATATCAACCCAAGACAATGGAGGAAGCAATTGAGTTTGCCAATGATCAGATGGATCAAAAAGTCCTCACCATTACTAAAAGACAAGCTGAGCAGAAGAGGAATTTAGAGTTTAATGCTTGGAACAATCATGGGTACCAACAACAAAACAAGAGACAGAACACTAGGCGGGCTTACACTGCTAGGCCTGGTGAAAAGAGAAAGTACACGGGATCATTTCCCTTGTGTACAAAATGCAACTAACACACTAAAGCCCAGTCTCCCAATGTAATAAGTGCCAGAAGATGCATCCATCTGGCTCCGTGACTGTAGGAGTTTCTGTTCCCAATGGAAAATAATAACAATCGTGGAACTCCAGGAAAAACTCAGAATGCTGTCCTATTTTATGAGTGTGTGTACATGGGTCATTTCAAGAAAGACTGCCCGAAGTGAAGAATTGGAAACCGTGTAATCAACGAGGGAATGGAAAATGCCCACAAAGGTTATGTGGTCGGCAACATGCGAGAACAAACCCGTACTCCAACTGTCATTACGGGTACGTTACCTTCTAAACTGACCGCTTATGGCTTCAATCTTATTTATACTGGTCTGGATAGAAAGTTTTGTAAACTACTACAATTAGTTCCCTAATGATATCACACCTACTCTATTAGACCATATTATGATGTTTGAACTAGCCGACTGGAAAATAATTAGGGATAAACACTACGTCGGGGTGTAACATTAAACTTTCTTAAACCATCCATTCACATAACGTTAATGCCCGGTAAACTCGGATAGTTTCGACGTCATAATCGGTATGGATTGGTTGTCAAAGTACCACGCTGTCATTGATAGCAGCCCGATAAGATCGTATCGTATTCCCTAGGAAATGAAACCTTAAAGTATCACGTGACGGAAGTATCAGGGAAAATGGGACTTGTTTGAACAATCCTTTCATGCACCAAAAACTCAGAAATAATTGTAAAGAGCGACAATCATGTCATTTGGCACATTTACTAAACTTACGAAGAAGACTGAAGACAAGTCGGGGGAGAAGCGACTTGAGGACGTACCAATCGTTCGAGATTTTCCTAAAGTATTTCTTGAAGATTTGTCGGGTCTTCCACCGACTCGACAAGTGGAATTCCAAATAGATTTGATGCCTGGTGTTGCACATGTAGCACGAGCACCTTATCGATTAGCTCCTTCCGAAATGAAAGAGTTGTCGGAGCAACTACAAGAACTATCCGAAAAGGGCTTTATAAGACCCAGTTCCTCACCTTGAGGAGCTCCGTTCCTTTTTTGTCAAAAAAAAGCCGGATCATTTCGAATTGTGCAATCGACATCGGGAATTAAACAAGCTGACGGTGAAGAATCGTTATCCACTCCCAAGGATCGACGATTTATTTTGATGAAAACAACTACAAGGATCAGTGTTTATATCGAAGATAGACCGCGATCGGGTTGTCATCATCTCGAGTACTGGAAGAAGATATGTCCAAAACTAGGCATTCAGAACTCGTATGGTCATTCGAGTTTCCAAGTTATGCTATTCGCATGACAACGTACCAGCGGTATTTTGGATCTAAGTTATACCCTTCATTACGAACATGAATCGTGTGCAAACCAAATTTTGGATAAGTTTATGAAATGCCTTTATGACGATATACTAATTTTATTCAAAAGAACAATAAAGACATGAAGAACATCTTAAGCGCAATTCTAGAATGCAAAGAAATAAAGAATAATATGCTGACTATTCTCTCAATTCAGAATTTTGGATTCCCAAGGTACAATTTCTCAAGCCACGTGAATTGATAGTCCAAGGCTCCACGTGGATCCCGCCAAGAATCGAACCATAAAATATAGGGCCATCTCCCAAGACTCCTACGGAGATACGACAATTTTTAGGTCTTGCCGGTTATTATCGGAGATTCATCGAAGGATTTTCAAAAATTGTTAAGCCAATGACCAAGCTCACTCAAAAGAAAGTCGCCTTTGAATGAGGTGACAAGCAAGAAGCAGCTTTTCAAATATTGAAGAATAAGTTGTGTAGCGCGTCCATTTTAGCTCTTCTTCAAGGAGCTGAGAACTTCATTGTGTATTACGATGCGTCGCATAAAGGATTGGGTGCGATGTTGATGCAAAACGAGAAGGTGATTGCTTACGCATCACGATAGTTGAAGATTCATGAGAAAAATTATACTACTGATGTTTTGGAACTTGGTGCAGTGGTGTTTGCTTTAAACATTTAGAGACACTACTTGTACGGAACCAAGTGTACGGTGTTCACAGATCATAAGAACTTACAACACATTCTTGAACAAAAGGAGCTGAACATGAGGCAACGTCACTGGTTAGAGTTGCTTAGTGATTATGATTGTGAAATTCGTTATCACCCGGGGAAAGCAAACATAGTGACCGATGCCTTAAGCCGTAAAGAATGGATTAAGCCATGACAGGTTCGAGCCTTAGTCATGACTATTGGTTTGAATCTCCCCAAACAAATTTTGGAAGCTCAAATAGAAGCACAGAAACCATAGAACATCAAGAATGAAGACGTAGGAGGTATGATCAGGAATGATATACTGAAGGAAAAGTTAGAACCCCGCGCCGACGGAACCCTATGCTTAAACGACAGAAGTTGGTTGCCATGTTATGGTGACTTGAGGACGGTGATCATGCACAAGTCCCACAAATCAAAATACTCCATCCATCCGGGTTCCGACAAGATGTACCAAGACATAAAGAAGCTATATTGGTGGCCCAATATGAAAGCCGACATCGCCACCCATGTTAGCAAATGTTTGACGTGTGCTAGGGTCAAGGCCGAACACCAAAGGCCATCGGGTTTGTTGGTACAACTCGAGATACCCCAATGGAAGTGGGATAACATCACAATGGATTTTCTCATAAAGCTTCCTAAGTCATCGCAAGGTTATGACACCATTTGAGTGATTGTTGACCGACTTATGAAGTATGCAATCTTCATACCAGTGAGGGAAACTGATCTCATGGAGAAGTTGGCAAGGATGTACCTAAAGGAGGTGGTCACAAGGCATGAAATACATGTCTCAATCATTTGTGATCGTGGCCCAAAGTTCGCATCAAATTTCTAAAGATCACTTCAGAAGGCTTTGGGTACTGGCTTGGATATGAGTACTTCATACCATCCACAAACAGATAGACAAAGCGAGAGAACTATCAAACTTTCGAGGATATGCTACGTGCTTGTGTGATCGACTTTGGAAATAGTTGGGTTAAACATTTACCATTAGTCAAGTTTTCATATAATAATAATTATCACGCTAGCATCAAGGCTGCACCATTTGAGGCGCTATACGGTTGAAAGTGTCGTTTACTTGTTTGTTAGGCCGAGGTTGGACAAGTTCAATTCACCGATCCAGAAATAGTTCAAGAGATAACCGAGAAGGTCATTAAGATCAAACAAAGAATGCAAGCCGCCCGTGACCGACAAAAGAGTTACGCCGATTTAAAGCATAAGCCAATGGAATTTCAAGTTAGGGATAGTGTTATGCTTAAAGTTTCACCTTGGAAAGGGGTCGTACGTTTTGGCAAATGGGGGAAGTTAAACCCTAGATATGTTGGACCTTTCAAGGTGCTGGAAAAGGTTGGATCCATTGCTTACAAGCTTGAGCTTCATCAAGAGTTGACCAGGGTTCACAATACATTTCATGTATCCAACTTGAAGAAATGTTATTCCGACAAACCATTAGCCGTTCCATTGGAAGGACTTCATGTTGATGACAGGCTCCGTTTTGTGGAGGAACCAGTATAGATCATGGATCGAGAAGTCAAACGGTTGAAGCAAAGTTGTATCCCAATTGTCAAGGTTCGATGGAACTCAAGGAGAGGTCTTGAGTTCACATGGGAACGTGAAGACCAATTTCAAAAGAAGTATCCGCATCTCTTCACTAAACCCGTACCTGCGTCAAGTGTCGCGACTTGAGCCTTGAGAATAAGGCTCTTCTAACGGGTGGAGACTGTAACATTTCTCATTTTCAGGTTATTTCCCGACTCAATTATTATCATTATTTATTTTTAGAGTTTTACGCGTTCGCTTTTAATTATTATCCTATAGTTAAATCGCGTGAACTAAAAATCAACATTCAACGTAAACGGACATCAAACAAGTTAAAATTTACGTCAAGCAAGTGTTATATAATTATTATGAGAATAATTATTAACTTTTCATATTTTATTTTTATCGGTTACGTAAAACGTTTACGTTTTGCAACAAAATATATTTAGGCATACCCGGAAGCACCAATACCCATCTATACTCAAACAAATACCTACAATTATACCCACTACACAAAAATTAACTCATTTACTCACCAAAATAAACCATAGGCCGGATATATATGGATATGCACTTGGTAAATCATTTAAATCACAAGTATCTTTAACTAACTCAACCAAGTACCTTACATTACATATGTTTCTAAAGATTGGCACATCACTAGTACCTTTCCTTCACTCCTAGGCGTCCATTATGCATGGACAGGAGGAGAGAACCTTACATTGTCTTACAATGTGTACCCTTAACCAACTAGCTCAACTAAGGTTAGTTTAAGGTAGGTTGAACATTTAATCTTGCTATAAAAGGAAGGTCCAAGGTTTCTCCTCATTTCCTACAAGTAAACAAAGCAATAAAACTCTCTTTATACCTACCATAATCCTACGGCTCACTATTTAGGTATTAGGGTTTCATATAGATTTCATTTCTACCTCTACAAGTGTTCAAGCATTACTAGTAATCATATCTAAGGTGTTTGAGTTTGATTTGGAAGCTTGGGTTGTGGTTTAACAAGAAGTATACAAGAAAAGAAATTAGGGTTTTCTAGTTGGGTAATTCGAATTAGGGTTTTGTTTGTTGGGTTTGATCTTGTTCTACATTCATCATACACTCATCTAAGGTTTATTTAAGACCCTAATCTTTTCGTTATGTTATTTTCATATTTTATATAATTGTGTATAGTTAAATCATCACCTAGGTTTATTTTATGAAGTTATAAAATAAATACATGTACAAACATACACGCATTGCTTTTCTTGGTGACTAAGATGATGTTTAAAATATGTTAATATGTTTAAAACAAGGATTTACATGCAATGGATAGTTTATATAATTATTTGTCAAGTTATGATTATTTATTTAATTATAAAGCTTAGATAAGTAAATAAATATGTTGGATAATTTTCTTAGACAATATGGAATTATATTGATGGACACAATGTAGAGGACTTAATTTATATACCATGGATGTTAATTTATAAATTAGAAGACTTGTGGTAACTTTATTAAGTTTAAAAGTGTATAAAACAAGTTAATTAAACTCTAAATTGTTACTGTTCATTCGAACCCTAAAATGATTATTTTATGTTTTATAAAAATAGTACTTCTCATGGGGATCGTAAGCATATATAGAACTTGTAAATCCGAATTATAACAAAGGAGATATGGTGTTTACAAGATTATGAGTAAAAAGTATTTTTATAAAAACTATAAGAAGTTTGAATCTGATAAAAATGGGAACCTATGTTTATGATAAAATACAACTTATGAGGATTTTTAAAACTATAAAGTACATTAAAAATGGATTTATAACAAAGAAGATACATTATTTACAAATATAAGTTAAAAGTATTTTTATAAAAGTAAATTTATAAAAATATGTTACTATTCATGATAGTGAACTGTTGGGAACTAGTTTTCCTAAATAGAGCTTTTAATTACGAAGACGTGGGCGAAAGAATCACTAAAAACCGAGTAGAAACGAATGAGATACAATTAAAATACGATTTCAATAATTAATGTTATAAAAAGTATTTTTATAAACTTTCACTTACTGTTACTGTTCATAACAGTACCTGACCATATAATAAATATAAAATTTGATATGATTTTCAAATATGAATCCATACATATAAAGAACGTTAAAAACGGAATTAAAACAAGAAAGATATGGCGTTTTTACTA
>BQNB010187694.1:0-12017 GCA_026074375.1 Tanacetum coccineum
CGGATGTGAGCATGTGGATCCTCTTTATCATGTCCAAAAAACTGTTTGTTTTGAACAAGATTGATCAAACCATGCTTTAGCATTGATTTTGGGAATTACAATTGCATCCTCGTACCCCTCGGTGGGTGATTGGAGCAACTGTGCCATAGTCCGATTATCAGCCATCGGAGCTAGGGGAGGATTAACAAAAGGTTCTTCTAAATGAAATGGTTGAACAACAGCCGGTTGGGCTTGTTGTTGACGGTTACGGTTGAGGGTTTGAGAACGAGTGCGCATGCACAAAGTAGAAAAAGAAAATTTAAACTAATTTTTTTATATTTTTTTATATATATTTTTTAAACAAACTATTTTAACGGATAACGAGAAGACAACTTAAACCAAATAATCAAATTTACTTCACGGTAGCTCTTAAAATTTTTACTTTTTAAGGTGAGCCGTATTTCGTAAATGACACAAATGGCAAGTTTTTAAATCTTTGATTCGAGTTGGGAACTTACTAATGGATAATACCTCAATTGAAGGTATTATGTGTTGGTGTTCTTTTACCAACTTTGTTTATTTTATTTTATTTATTATGGAAAATATTTTATTTTATTTTTTTTATATTTTTTATATGATAATTATACTAAAAGAAAGGAAAAATATTTTTTACTTTTTTTTTGTATTTTATAATAAAAACAAAACTTTCAAAAATGAAAGGGTCTTCAAATCACGATCAACAAACTTCAAACGAGAGAATCTTAATTGAATCTTAATCACAAATCTCCCGGCAAAAGCGACGCCAAAAATTGATTACGCTAAAATAATAAAATATATAAGACGAATGGAAAATTACCAATTATACCCTTATACAAAGTAAAAGGAAACTCTATCAAAATAAATATATAGTATAATATGTATATTACCCTGGAAGTATGATTCCCCGGGTCCGTTTCCCAACGATATGTAGAGAAATTGAAACCACGTTTGGTTGTTATCGGATAATGATTTTTTTTTTTTTTTTTTTTTTTTTTTCTGAATGAGAAACAAACTTGATTTGATTAACTACTTTTAACAATTAAAATTAACAAATGTTCTACAATAAGCATAAAGACAAATACGGGAAAATCAAAATTTAACTAAAAACGCAAAACGGGACCCCTAAACGGAGGTCAAAAACCCTAATTTCTAAAAATAAACCTAACTTAAATTTTACTTTTAAAATGGACTCTATTTGACTAAAAAGTAAGTTTAAAGAAAACTAGAACAAAAACGGAAGTTAAAATGAGCTTTAAAACACGAAAAACGAAAACGAGGAATGACCCTATCTATAGAAAACAAAAATTTTGCAAATTAGACTCTACGAAAGCAAAACTAATTTTCCTACGAACTTTATGACAAAAGAAAATTTTCTAAAAAAGATTTATATTTTTTTGATTATTTTTCTATTTTTTATGATTTTTTAAAGTTTTAAATGAAAACAAATGTTTAAAAATACTAAACGAAATATAAAAATTCTAGAAAAATTACGGAAAATACCTTAAACTATTTAAATCCTAGGAAAAATAAGCCCGATGACACAGCTTATTGAATAAGCCACGAAATAAGCTTTTTCAGCTTATTAGGCTTATAAGGCCTAAATGAATATAACAAGATAAATTGTTGTAAGAGTCTAATGGAAAAGACCAAGGTCACATCATTAAGGGGTGGTGTTTGTTGTTTTATAAAAGGTTTAGGTGTTTGAAGTCGGGGTTCGAGTCCTAGCTCACCCCCGACGATCAACTATCCATTTTTTTGGTTTTTATAAAAAACTTAAAGAACAAAAGTTGTAGAGGACAACTTTTTAAACAACTTTAATAAAGTGACTACTAGCTGAAACTCAAAATTAAACTCTTAAAGAGCTTATGAAGTTGTTGTCTCAGAAATAAGCTTTTAAAAGCCTATAAGCTACTTTTCATTTAAAGGCTTGCACACTACTCAAAATAAGCTCAAATTCAAATCTAAAAGCTGCTCTAGAAAGCTTAAGATGTGTATGAGCTAAATTCAATAAGCTAATTTAACTGGAAACTCTATAAGCTATCTAAATCCTATGATCTAAGAGGTAAACTCAGGAACTAACAAGATAAGCTCAAAAACTAGATAAGCTAATTTGCATAATAAGCTAATACAAGATTTGAGCTTTTGAAAACTTAGCAACCTACTTATAAACTATTAATCCAAATAATAAAAACAAACTTATAAGCTAGAAATCAAAATTTAAAAGCTAAGACTTAGTTACTACTGTTTTTGGCTTTTTGAGATTTTTGATGAACTTCTAAGGCTAAATCAATCCTAAGTAATAAGCTAGAAATTGAAAACAAGTTTTAAACTATCTTATCCTATATCTAAACTAAAAGCTTATTCAATTTTAAAACCTAAAACCTAATTAAGCTAGCTTAAGTTCAAATGAAAAGGCAGCAGTAGTAACTGCTGTTTTTACTACTGCTGGTGCACTTGGCCAAATGGTCAATATGACAATACAGGTGACCTTAATGGTAACTCCTGCACTAGACCCTCTTATTAAGTGTGTTTAAACTCAACACAAACAAGATCCAAGCTCAAAGAAGCTTGGATCAAAAATTCTTAGCTAGCGTTTTGAAAATAAACTCCCCTGGTGCATAGACAAAGAAATTTAGCTTAAACTTTCTAGATTTTTAAATCTAACCTTTAAAATCTCTTTCACTACTGATTTATAGTTATTTTAACAATGACTCAGGCAATGAAATCAACTCAGTTTGACTTTTAAGGGTCAAATAGCAATAATCCAAACACTCCTTAAGACTTATGAACATTTATTTAAGCTAGTAATTAAGAAACAAACTTAAAGACCAGATGACAACTAGCTTATATTAGACTTAATAAACTTGTTTTAACTATCAATTAAGCTATAAACTAAGATCTAAAAGTTATGCTAAATATTTTTTTGGTTTTTATTGATTTTATGACAGATTTAAAGAGCAAAATGAGAAATCTAATATCTAATCTATAAAAATCAAAAACAGATAATGAAAGCTACTTAACAAACATAAAAACATATAGATAAGCACATATAAGCTACTAATAAGCAACTAGATAAGTAACTTAAGCAAAATAAGCTAGAAATTTAAAGACAAAGGAAATAAATGAGAACTTACAGTGTGCTTTAGCTAAACAAAAGCAAAAATGCTCAAAGAGCTTATCAACAGCTCTGGCTTATCATTGATAAGCCAGTATAAGTCCTTGGAAGCTCTTCCATTGTTAGCTTCCCTTCCATAAGCCTTTTATCCAAATAGCCAAGGTTGTAAGCTTATTTTAAGGTTTAAGTGAATTAAAGACTTACTTAAGCTCAATCTTAGCTTAGAGACTAGAGAGCTTGAATGAGCTTACTAGAAGCTTATAAGAGCTTATGCAATAGTAAACATATTTGAGAAATACTTATAAGCTAATGACAGAATTTAAAAAGCAAAACTCCAATTTATTTAACAAAAGCTTGATTACATTACTATCTGAAAATGAAATTACAAAAAGTATTTAAATAAATTGACAATAAGCTAAACTAACAATTTTTCCCTAAAAATATAAAAGACTAAAAGAAAAGGTAAAAACGGGGAGCGGGGGTGGTGTCCATCCACACCCTAATTTTATCTTCGACCGGTACTGTATAATAATAGCCTAGGAGAAAGATTCTCTAACAAGCCCCAGAAAGATGTAGACGCTCCAATCACCTCATTGCCCATCATTCTATCAATCATTATAAGTCTACATTCTGTGACGTTAGATCTCATCTAAGCTCACACGTAATGCCAATAGCGATGAGCAATCCATATTTTGCGAACTATGTATACTTCTGAGTGTACTTCAAGATGTAAAATGCCATACCGTTGTGCTTCCTTCCAATCTAACGTGTCGTACCTTTTGGGTCTTTTAGCCATGAGGGGCATGTGAATTACTTTATTGCTGTCCCCCCCCCCCCCCCCACCCCAAGTGGTAGTACTTTAACAGCATGAATTATCTTGTTTTGTCCTCAATTGGGATTTTGCCCCATAGTTTTATCCTGTGGTGAAAAGGTAAAAGAGACTGGGTGTAAACAGAGGAAACCACTTTTCACTGCTTCTTTTACTTAAAAAATGTGTGTTATAATTGTTGGTGACACTGGTTCGTTATGTTTGACTTCTGGTATAGATAAAAGAATGCTGGTCGGTATGGTGGTTTGGGCTTGGATTTTATGTTTGTAATAAAGAGACGTAACGGTGTTTAATAGTTAACAAATGTTAACTATAAAGGTTTTTTAGCCCGTTAAGGTAAATGGACCATTTATGTAACTTTGGAATTTATGAGGGATTGATTTGGAAATGTTTTGAACTTTGTCCTCTTGTGATGTTTGAATTGGTTGACCAAGTAGACTAGAAGGTTTGACCTTTTTGACTTTGAATAGCTTCCTCCCCGGCTTTTTGCGTGCTCATCAATTATACTTCCGCTCTCCGTGTTCTGTGTTTTGCCCGCTTTTGACCGTTATTCTTGGATTTATTTGCTTTATCCCGTACCTACACAATAAGAAAGCAAAACTAAGCAATAATACAAGCCTCTATGCACAGTTTTGGTCTTTTTAAGTGGTCTATTTGATATAAAATGGATATGTGTTTTCATCATATACAGGTACACTTATGGTCATCACTTCATAAGTCTGCCCAACCTCATGAGCATAGGCAGCCTCAATCCAATTTATTCTCTTTAGAAGAGTTCCACATGTCAATGCACTGTTTAGAATCGAGCACAAAGCATACATCACTTTGTACTTCTCTGAACAATTCTAATGAGGAATACCGTTTCCATCTATCTCGAACAACGAGTTTAACCCAACAGACTCCTTCTGTCATATTAAAGCAAAGTGATGGCACTTCATGAAGTCTTAGATATGGTGCACACTCGAGCAGCACAAATCCTTCCGAAGTTAATGCCATTTCGTCTTCCTTCGTTCCATTACCATTCCCAATCCATTCCATTCATTCCATCCCATTTTCCATTTCCTCACCAATTCATTTCCGACCATTTCCCAATTTCCTCCATTTCAATTTCCTCCATTTCCTTACTTCCTCATGAACCACCCCCCGTCACTCATAATGCATCAAAGGTTTCCTGGCAGTGTAAGACTCCCAATGCTCCTCCAAGATGGCTATCAATTAGTTTAGTCATTCCTTCACGAGTACCTTGATGCTCCAAGACCGGGTGTTGAGGCATTGACCTACAACAATAACGAATACGTAACAAACTATGAAATTCTGTGTTTGATGCAGATTGTTGGCGTGTTCCGAATAAAATAGCAATATATTATACGAAAATACAAAATCATAATAACTTCATGATAATGCCACGATTTAGTAATAATGCAATATGCAATAAGCAAAAGAAAATATCATTAAGTTAAGAATATCAAACATAGGATGGTAACATTAGATTTCATATCATTAATACTAATGGTTACAACACTGTTCCAAAATATAGGATTTACAAATCCCTAATAACAAGCTACTACTAGGTGCTACGGGTCAACACTAGGATACTCCAGAAATAATCTAAGAACGGTAACCCAAATACCTCCTAGCACAATCCTCAAGCCTAGAAATCCTTATACGGTCATTGAATCTAAAACGCCAAATCTGCCTCAACTCCATCCCTGTGACACCAACTACCCTACGTTGAGACCCCGCACCTCACTAACTCGATAAACATCCATCAATGTCTCTAATCTCATATTATCCCTCTCGCAGCTCTCTGATCCTCTCAAAAACATATCAACACTCACTGTCTCTGTCGTACTAGATCCTGTGCCCAGATCCCTTGGATACACTACATAGCTTAACACGATGAACCGGAATCTCCTTAGTATGATCATGAAACCTATTAACTAAATCTCCTAATGTCTTATACGTGACCTCTATAGCTCCCTCCTGAGCAGGCTCGGGGATATCATCAGCTACCACTGGGTGAGTAAGGGGCTGTTTCTTTTTTTTTCCTGTTTGGAGAATGTGTCTTTTTACATAATAGCATATGTTTAGAGTTTGTCCTTTATGGAAAAATTTTGTTTCTTTTTTTTTTCTTAATGACAAATAATAATAAAGTAAATTACTATAGTATCCTTTATCTAAACTGTGTCAAAAAACAAGTGGTAACTTGAGTATATGTTTCCATCATCATCAGTTAGCGTAATTCAACCAATTTGAATACCCTTTTTCAGTTTCCACCGAATTAATCTGTGTACCTAGATCTATGGATCTTATTTTTTTGCTAACAAAAAGAAGAGATTTTACAGAATCTTTATTACAAACATAAAACCCCCAAATCTTAAAAACCAAAAATACGCCCAATTGAATCTAATCATTTATATAATCAAACCAAAAAAAAATTTTGTAACCTAATCTGGAGAACGTCGGATATATAGATTCAATAAAAAAACTAAAAATATATATACATAATGTACATATGAATTCTATACCTGGTTTTTTCTATCTAAACATTAAAAAAAAGAAACTAGTTAGTAACCATTTTCTTTGATTCCACCACTAGAAAAAGTTGAAGCTTTTATTGAGATGAAAGAAAACGAAACAAATAATGAAACCTTAAGGGAAGCAATATCGGATTCAAGAAGTGAGATGTTTAGATAGTGTCGGTGTGGGAATACATATTGAGGCTGTTGACGTGAAGTGGCCGTGGAGGAGCCGACGACGTAGATGGATGATGTTGCTGTCATGTCATGGGCGAAAGGATTTCTAGATGGGTAAAAGTTGATTATTGAAGAAGAAATGAAATGTTAGTATATATGAGAAGAAGAGAAATGAATAAGAATGTGAGTTACTTGGCTCAATATTATAGATCCTGGATAGAAACCGCTCACAATTTTGCACCCTTTTGTATTTAGGATTGTCTTTTACAATAAGCTAAAAAGAAACAATCTTTTTGTCATAAGAATTAAGGAGATTATCTATTTAGGACCATTAAGCAAAAAAGAAACACCCCTAACTCTATTAAACTCTAACCTCAACCGGCCTCACGGTACCCCCCTCGATCTCACTCGTCGATCAACAGCCTCAACTACAACCCTAACATCAATCCCTCTATCTCTAAGTGCATCCGCATAAGCGATACACTCGTCAATATCTGCCTGAATCTCAGGGTCAATGTCAATCCCATCACTCCTCACAACATTAACATCCATCTCTAAATTAGCCCCTCTAGACCTAGCTGGCTCAGAACTCTCGTCCTCAAAATCAACTCCCAATCCAGCCTCTCTAGGATACAAAGTGGCTCAAAACTATCTCCGAAACACATCCTCTAAATCCGAATGCTGTCTCAGGACTCCTAATCCTCTTATGTTATTGGTAAAAAGAATTAACTACTAATAGAAGACAATGCTCTGGTATAGGCAAAGAAAATTACAGATGCATGCATGGAATCTACACCTTTGGCGAGAAGGACACGCAGAAGAAAATTTATGAAATGTCAATCCAGAAAATAGCGAAGCAGATTGAACAATGAATACTCGTACCCCAATAACATAAATATGACAAGGTCCTCATACCCCGATGATGGTGTGGGTAATGAATGATCAGAAGATGAACGACTAGATGCAGAATCAGATAAAGCATCTACAGAAGAATCCGAAGAAGTCTTTGATGATGAACTCGATGATGAATCTCTCGAAGAATCATCCAAAGAAAAATGATCTGAAGAAGAGTAATCAACTGAATGTCTCACAGCAAGACGATGAGTGGGTAACGGTCCAACCCTTTTCCTCGCAGTCATCATGTGTACCGGCCCATTAAGATGGTAGCGATAACGGTCCGACCCATGAGGGTGAATAGACCGTCCCGGTAAAAGAATCATACTCGAACGACGAAGTGCACTAATGCTGCAGGTGATCTCTGGGTATATAAGGGGGGGGTAGTTACTCAGTAAAATGGTGTAACATGGGTAGTAGCTGATGGTGGATTATCAGATAAATCATTGTCATGAAGTGTCATCGTAGATGAAAGAAATGGTGAAGTAAGCTGGTAGAAGGAGTTATATGACCTGATGATATGTCCACATATGTCCAAACTCTTATCAAATGTGGGTAATAATCAAGTGATGCGATTTGTATAATCTGGTGATGGTGTAAGCAGGTGAAACATAGGTATCGAATGTATCAATATGGGTATAGGTGAATTCACAGAAGGTGTAGCATCGGAATAGAGAGTAGGGAAAGTGGCACACAAGATAACTCGACAGCAGATGTCCCTACGCAATCCTTATGAATCTGAAGAAACCTGAAGATATACAAAACTAGTCCATGACCTACACCACAAAAGTTTATATAAATAACCATTATCACAACCATGCATGAATTGCGGGAAGAATGACCAATGGGTAAAGTGAACGAATGAATGAATGAGTAGACCATCGAATGCAATACTACAAAAAGGAATGCAATATAATTATAGTAATATTAATTATACTTACTTACATAGTACATATACATATTACGTATATGTAAAAATCACGTATGCACATATAAATACGTATGATCATATATTGGTTATGACCAACCACGTTTATACTAACCCTGGATCTCTATAACCTTGGCTTTTGATACCAATCTGTCCACACCCCAATTGGGGTCCCCCGTCCCAAGTTAGCGTCCGAGGGCGTGGACCTACTGAATATCACAAGTACAAAGCATAAAGAACAGACCTTGTGACATACAAATAATGTCCACTTTTATAATATCAATTAATCCCAACTATTTGCCCACTTTTATAGAATTATTGCATTATTTGGTACTTAATTGCTCTAAAGTTGATAAATGTAGTAATTCAGGAGTGGGAGTGTTTTGTAAAGACAAGCTAAAAGTCGCATAATTTGGAGCCAAAACGAAGATATTTGAAGATTGCTAAAATTTCACTAATACGTCGATATCAAACTTAAGAGATACGGCATATATGCGCCAAGACTTCACAAGAAAACGCATTTGACCAATTCCCAATACAGCGTATCCATGCTGTCTACATACGCCGTATCCATGAAGATAACTATTCGAAGATACAGTAAATCAAGTAAGTTAGGAATGATATCAAAGATTTATTATGAACGTAGCGCGCACTCCAAGGAATCCAGCCCAATACACCGTATTGACCTTTCTGGATACAGCGTATTGAGTCTTTTTCAGACACTATAAATAGAAGACTCAAAAACGAGTTTTCAGTGTGCAATATCATATTCTTTATACCATACTCACTAAAGACAAATCTTAGAAGAGAAGATTTGCCACTAAGGTCAAGCATTAATCACAAATCCATAGAAGACATCGTGTAATTTTTACTCTCTTAATCATTCGATTTTCATTGTTTGATTATGCTTGTATAATTACAATGGTTATGGGCTAATACCCTCAGGTATTAGCCATCTTAATGAAAGTTCAATGTTTTGTTTGTTTAAAAATCAATTTCATAATTTATCGTTGATTGTTTAATTATGTTTATCACCTCATACTTGTTTATGTGTTTGAATATGTGACATGTCATTCAATTAGATCTAGTGATACGGACCAAGTAATCTAGATACCAGGATAGCTCTCTATATCGTATTTCATATTACTGGACCAATAGGATCACAAACAACGTTTTGTCTTTGTCTTTTGATTATGAGCTTAGTTGGACCGGTAGGTGACCCGTTTATGTTTCAGCAATCATGCTCTTAATTAACTGATAAAGATTGGAATAGTGGACTACCAATATATAAAACACCGTCAAACAATAAGTGGTTAAAGTCCCATTGGGCTAGGGTTTTAACAGGATCACCAATGCTTTAATTCTCTAAGATAGATTATAATTAAACTAAAGGATGCGTTAATTGTGACAGGATTAATCGTGTCTAGGTCTTAAGATGATGTCCCACCTAAGTCTTAAGAATGATATGCCGCTTCGAGATAAGTAAATCATTGCACTAAAGAAACAAACTAGCATTGAACCGGATTTAATATGGCTAATACAGTTTTCTATCAATTGGCTTGTACCGCTTTTCTATCTTCTAATCTTCATCTTTTGTGTTTATTGTGTATTGAATTGGTATTTGTTTCCACCAAACCTGTGCTATTCTCTCAGGCTGAATCCCCTATTTCATTAGACAACATACATAGCATATGTTTAACCAGTAATTAGACTAATTAAAATACTGATAGAATATAGGATTAAATTTCCACTCTTAGTATTCGACACCCTACTTACCACGAACTCCATCTTGACCGGGTACACTGCTCGTTAACATGTTGTTTTAGCTTTGCCGGCTAAATATAAATGTAAAACTTGATAATCAAATAATTGACCCTACACGATAGCACATCAGGTTTTTGGCGTCGTTGCTGGGGAGTGAAATAATTAAACCTTATTCTTATCAGTATTTCTAACCATTAATTTAATTTAGTTTAGTGTTATCTAATTATTTAAATTTTGTTTGTATTTATTCGCATTGTGTGTTTTAATTCCCGCATTTAATTGTTTTAAATAGTATTATGTTTTGACTGATCACCTAATACGTTGTATCCACCTGTTGGATACGACGTATCAAACCTTTTGATCAGGACAGCGTATTGAGTTTTACTGTCTAAACGGCTTATCTGTTTCAAGACAATACGGCGCATTTAGTAAGCTAAATACAGCGTACTGGTATTCAACAGACCCATACGGCCTAATCAAATTAATTGAATACGGCGTATTCGTCATGTGATACAGTAACAATAGTAAAACTACATCTGTTTGATTTCACGCTTAATTCCTCTCATCAGGACATATCCTACTGATTCGTTGTCATTTGTTTCAAGTAGTGCATGACAAGAAGTTCGACGAATGAACTACTCTCACCTTTTGAAAACCCAGAACAGAAATTTTGCTCAAAAAGGAGGCTCTTCGATACACCTACTCTCATAGAATCGAATTGACCTGAGTTCGATCACATTTTTGACATCAAGGAACAATTAAAGGAAAGGGAAAGAGAAACAATGACGGAAACGATGGAGCAGTATATGAGCAAAACACGAAAAAATTACGGGCCGGGCGTTACTAGGCCTACGATCAACCAATATACCCCCTTTGAATTGAAGGGGAAATTTCTTAAAGAACTTCGTGACAATACTTTCAGTGGCTCAAAACACGAAGATGCAAATGAGCACATCGAAAAGGTTCTAGAGATTGTTGACTTATTTTACATCCCAAAAGTAACTCAAGATCAAATCATGCTACGATCCTTCCCAGTATCCCTTACTGGAGCTGCAAGTAGATGGCTAAGGAACCAGCCATCAGGATTAATTACAACCTGGGAGATCCTCAAAACTAAGTTTCTGAACAAATACTATCCACCTGCACCCACCGCAAAAAAAATAGAGGAAATTAACAACTTCTAGCAGGAACCCGATGAAAGCCTTTTCCGAGCATGGGAAAGATTTAAAGAATTACTGATGAAGTGTCCTCAACATTATTTGATCGACATGTAGGAAGTTGTCTTGTTTTACAACGGGCTCGATGTTCCAACTCGACAGATCCTGAACTCAAAGGGTGCCATACCTTCTAAAATTGCTGTTGATGCTAAAATAGCCATTCAGGAGATGGCTAAATACTCTCAGAAATGGCACAATGGAACATCTTCTAGGACTAGAAGTACTGAAACTTCTGACGGGCTTGCTGCTATCCAAGCCCAACTCAACAATCGAGGCTGAGAAATAAAGAAAGCAAATGATAAAGTGTACGTCGCTCAGATACGCCGTATCGGGCATGAGCTATACGCCGTATCGGGCACACAGCACAGAAGCCTATTTTCTGAAACATTCCCTTTTCCAAGACGACTACAAAACTTCGGCTGTGATGATTGGAGAGAGGCACAAAATGTGAAGATTCTAGATACTTATGATCACTCATTGTCTCAAAAAGAAAAATACCCAAGGAGCTTTACTTTACCCTATTTTATTCATAATATCTGTTTTGATAAAGCTCTTG
>BQNB010187696.1:0-12017 GCA_026074375.1 Tanacetum coccineum
CCATTGTTATTATTATTATATTTTTTTTAATTTTGTGCGGGTTTATTTTTTCGGTCTCATGTTTAATAGTTTATTTTTTCGGTCTCATGTTTAAAATTATACTTTTTTTTGCGAATTTTTTTTGCGAATTTTTTTTGTCTCATGTTTAATAGTTTGTTTTTTTTATATGGGCTTATGTGTTGGGCCTCATGTTTAAAGCTTTGTTTTTTTTTGCTATATGGGTTTTATTTTTAAATGACACTGTTTAATGCAATTTAAAGTTGTACGTTTGTGACTATGTCGATTATTTTAAAGTTGAATCGGTACTTTTGTAATATTTTTTCCCTCTATTTTGTGCCAAAAATTAAAAAAAATAAAATTGGGCCGGCCCAAAGTGGGAGCCCAGGCCCAAACCATTGTACAGTAGAAGCACTGTAGCTTCTACTGTACAATGCTAAATGTATGTATTACGAGAAAGATGATACCCGCGCGTTGCGGCGGGAGCAGTTTGTTTTTCAAATGACGTTATATTGTGTTTGCTTATAGGTTTAGACTTTAGAATGTTTTTTTTTGCATTATTTACAATTCAAAATTTTTTATTATATAAAATAGTCGTCAATAGTAAAAAAGTATAAAGTTATTTATATAATTCAAACTTTTATAGAATTATACATCTTTGACCCCTCGTTATATTGTGGTTGTTTAGAGTGTTTTTTTTTGCATTATTTACAATTCAAACTTTTTTGTTATAGAAAATAGTCGTCAATAGCAAAAAACTATAGAGTTATTTATATAATTCAAAATTTCATAGAATTATACATCTTTGACCCCTGTCGTTTATTTTAAAGTTTTTAGATAGTTTATGGGTGTGTATTTGAAAGTTTTTAATATATATATATATATATATTAAACTTCAATATTTTTAATAAAATCGTACGTATGTCAGAAGCATTGCAATATTGGCCTCGTTTTGTTCGCGATTCGAATATCTTTTCTGCGATATTTTTTTTTCTGAATGAATCGGTCGATATGTGTTACATATTTGATAAATAAATTTTATTATGTAAAAAAGTCGTAAATAGTTAAAAGTTGAGGGTACGTTTTGTAATTTTTTTTTGTTTTGGGCCAGGCTAGTTTTTTTGGGCTGCTGTTTTAATAAAATTATACGTATGTCAGAAGCATTGCAATATTGGCCTCGTTTTGTTCGCGATTCAAAGATGTTTTCTACGATATTTTTTTTCTGAATGAATCGGTCGATATGTGTTACATATTTGATAAATAAAGTTTATTATATAAAAAAGTCGTAAATAATTAAAAATTAAGGGTACGTTTTGTAATTTTTTGTTTTGGGCCAGGCTAGTTTTTTGGGCTGTTGTTTTGGACTTGAGTAAAATTTTGGGCCAACTGAAAAATCCAATGGTTTTTGTCTGCTAGTGTAATGCTAATTGAGTATAGAGTAAATTGCATAAATCGTCCCTAAAGTTTGGCCAAATTGCATGTTTCGTCTCAAATGTTACGAAAGTGCAAGAATCGTCCCCACAGGGAAACGTTTGGTGCAAGTATCGTCCCTGCAGGGACAATACTTGCACCAAAGGTTTCCCCAAAAGTTTCCTCACAAGGACGATACTTGCACCAAAGGTTTCCCCACAGGGACGATTCTTGCACTTTCGTAACGTTTGAGACGAAACATGCAATTTGACCAAACTTTAGGGACGATTTATGCAATTTACTCTCGAGTATATATATAATGATAATTGGGCCAGTGTTTGGGGTGTGTAAATGGGCCTTCTTTAGACCAGGAGTTGCAATTTCTGACACGACAAGAAACACGTTCCGAGACCGTCACGAAAATAAACGAATTAGGTTTAAGGCTAAACAATTTCAGGTCAAAAATACGTCGACACGGTTGACCTGTTTAATTATTAGGTTAGCTTTGAGTTGAGATTCTCAACCCGTTTAAAATAGATTAAAAATATATATATTATAAATTATGTGTTTAATTTCATTATAATACGACCCAACTATTTTATATCTCTATCTTATGATATTTTTTGAAATAATTGATAATGGTATATACTTATATCAAAATATTTATTGTGTTTACTTAAAATGTTTCTAACATACAACTTACTATATTCGATATGTCTACTTAAAATTATATTCAAATCATAAACGGGTCGACACGACTAAACCGTTTAATAAACATGTTAAGGTTAGTGTTCACGATTAACTACACATGTCAGGTTTGGGTTGAGATATTAAAACCCCCAACCCATCAACACGGACACGACCCAAATTGCCTCCCCTAGATTTGACGGTCTAAATCTTATCTGCCTCATATCTCGTTTCGACAAGATCTCATATCTCGTTTTGACAGGATTAGGTACTGTTATTGATACTGAACACGCATGCAAACAGGAAGATCTACCTCATATGGGTACTGTTATTGATACTGAACACGCATGCAAACAGGCTCTTCCGAGGTAAGGAGAGGCGAATTGTATAAGACGAGATTGTTCTTAATACTGAACACTATTTATAAAAGACACTGATATATAATGATGCAAACGCGATACATAAGTAGGTATGCAAATACGAACGTTGATAGGTATTGACGAAAAGAGATCTATAATATCGAGCTCGTTTATTTGATCATCTTTGTTTGATTTAGAGGAACTACCTTGGTATAAGTCCTTAATAATCCTGTCTAATTGCGCTTTTGTTAACAATTAGTCGCCTATGTTAGTTATTATGCAGCTAAAGTATACTACAGTATAACCGATTTATTATAAGCTAATGATGTATGATTAGCAGATATATACTTCCACCTTCGCTTTCGGCACATCAGTTTTTGGAGGTTGCACCTTTTTAGCCTTCGTTAGACAAGCATCATTGAGCTCATACGCCAAAGCTCCAAGCACTCGCTAAGATGACCCTGCAACACAAATTCCACATTTCAACTTTTTCTTCGTCACCGAGATTTATAAAAATGTGGTCCAAGCTAGAAATCACCATAGGCAGTTTAAGAATCACAATGTTTGAATCTGTATAGCGATATAAAACCCCAAAAGATAAGTAAAGATCAAACGAACAAATGTTTACCAAATCATTGTGTATATGCACGTGTTACAAGGTATCGTTTCTTGATTTTTTCGATTTACTCTTCTCTTGCATTCTCTTCTTTTTTTCTTCAGCTGTAATCCATGTGTAATCAGCAGGAATCACAAAAGGGTCTTGAACTGTTTCTGTACATGGTGTTGATGTGCTGGCGTGTTGATATGGAGCTTTAATCCACTGAAACCAAGACGACGATGAGCTTGTGGTTGCTTGGAGATTTTGGTCTGTCGCTGTAGGACTCGACGGCGGAGTAATGAATTCATCCAACGGCTGTAATTCTTCGAATTTTGTGAAAGTAACCAATACTCTTATGGTAGGGATCACCGGTATAGCAACCTGAAAAGTAACTTTCTTAGCGAAAAATGCTACTAAAAGTGCACAAATCCTGTTTGGAGCACAAAGTTGACTACAAGTTTCGTAAGGGGTGTTTGGACGTGCTACTAAAGTTTGACAGAGTGATTTCGTTATTACTTTTAAGTTTATTAAAGATCAAAATAATCAGATTCGATAACTTAGAAGTAACTTGATGTAAATTTACCTCGGTATTACCCGCTCTAATCAGGATCACTTTTAAGCAGGTGTTTGGGATATTTTAAATTAATCTGCAACAAAATAGCAAAGAATACCTTGACAGGAAACGTTCCCGCTGGAAGCTTTGTAGTAAGCAATTCTCTTAATCTTCGTATCGCTTTCACTTTATTAGCCAAAATGTCGAGCAAAGGCAATAATTCATCTGTATGCAATGGAAAATCAGGTGAAAGCCACAGAATCGGCCTCAACCCTTTCTTATACTCGCTCTCACGGCTTCCATCCTTTCGCCTACTTGTAGATGAAGACGGTTTGGAAGATCTTGATTTGCTGATCTCGTCCCCATTAGCAGCAATCTCCCCTGAATGCCTTTGACTTTGACTGTTTTTAGTATCTCGTTTCCTCCATCCATCAAACCATCCTTTCTTTTCCTTTTCACGCTTACTTCCAACAATTTCATGACTAAAACCATCTTCAATTGGAATTTCTCTTTGGTTACTAAAACTACATCTATGCTCGATAACCCCATTATTGTTTTCATTGTTTTGATCCAATGAACCAAACTTTAATGCATCTTCGAGTTGCTTACGCTCTTCATTGGTTAAAATGTCATTAAGGTCTTCACTGTCGGTATCATTTCCATTAGAATCAGCAAAAAACTCTTCATCTGATTTAGCACCTGGCACGCGCCGGGACTTAATACTAACAACCACATTATTCATATCATAAACTTTCGCCTTCCAATTCCCAACAAACTCCGTTTTCTCTAACCGTCGCCATGTCATCTGTGGCAGAAGAACCGCTTGAGTCACATCAATACCAGGCCTAAATATATTCGATTGAGACATAGCTTGAACCTCTTGGTTCACCTCTGCATCTGTGGCTAACCCGCCTGCACCATCCAATGCGTTAACCACCTCCTTCTCTTTATGTGAAATCATACAAAGTGTCCCCGGTGGGACGAGTCCATCTTCAGAACCGTCACCAAGGAATAGAACAGTTTGATCAGCTCGTTGGATTCTAAAACCATCAAAACCAGCTAACGTCATATCTGCCCTTAAATTAGCCCCCCTTTTCCAAATCTTGTAAGTGTCCGAAGGGGCAATTCTGGAAATAAAAGGGATAACCGAGCTTTCAAACTGAAACGTTATTTCCATGTAGAAATCACGCATTCTTCTCATTGTTGCTAACAAACGAGGCAATCTTCTACACCATTTAGCCCAAGCTAAGGGTTGATACTGTTTGATTATAATCTTAGCAATGGGTTCGTTTCGGTTGCATATGGCTTCTTGCAAAGCACTCCAACCTTGCTCGTTTTGTAAGCTCCAATCAGCACCAGCCGACATAAGGATGCCAGTGGCTGTAATGTCACTAAATTTGACTGCCAAATGGAGCGGTGTGTCACGGTTTGGAACATCTCGACGGTCAATCACGGATGAGATTACATCAGCCTTGGCTTCCTCTGCAATTGAGGCAGATTCTGTCTTGACCTCAGACGAGTCAATGAATTTTGGAAGACCCGCAACTATTTTCTTTAGCCCGGTGTAATCTTTAGCAAGTACGGCTTTGTGGACAGGACTATGGGAATATTGAGTAACGTCTATGCTCTCCATTGGATCAGTTAGGCTTAAAATCCAACGTTTGTTAACTCAACCAATCCTATCCAACCATCTAAACTCAAATCGAAAACCCTCTTATCAGAAACTCAGATGGAATCAATACGTGTCACGGGTAAACCTAAATACAATCCACAAAGTAGAATTAGATGCAAATCATCGAATCTAACAAAGGTCAATAGATGTTCATATAATGATTCATAACAAGTAATATAATCCACGTAATTAGCTAAGCTAAACTGAATAAACCCCAATACAACTTGCATCCTACTAATATAATGCCAGATTCATGATTTTAAACGGGTTTTGTTTAAGCTTATTTTTTGGCTTATGAGCTTATTTGACTAGGCTTAAATTTCACAATCCCTTTTTTCCATCTCATTTTTTGACTTAAGAGCTTATTTGACTAGGCTTATATTTTGGGGGTGTCTGTTTCGGCTTATATAACCGGCTTATGGTTTATTTGGTTTTGGGCTTATGTTTCATAAGCTCACTTTGTGTGGCTTATTTTGAAACTTTTCGGCTTATATAAGCTTATTATGACATATTAAGCCACAAAAAGTGAGTTTATCAAACATAAGCCCAAAACCAAATAAGCCATAAGCAGGCTATATAAGCCGAAACAAATAACCATATTCTTCCGGGCTTATTATGACTTAAAGATGAAAAATAAGCCATAAAAATGGACTTACGAAATATAAGCCTAGTCAAATAAGCTCATAAGCCCAAAAACTACGCCTAAACAAACACCCAATTATCATAACAAGTGAAATAAGCACACAGTAAGCTAAACTAAACACAACCCAATTCAATTTACATCAAAATAAGCAAAGGGTGTCAATAAAAACCAAAAAAGATTCACAATTCATAACCTAAAGGAGCATAAAAAGTAAAATAAGCACATAATCAGCTAAATTCAAGATTTCAAATCTAAAGGGTCATAATAAGCTAAATAAGCACACAATAAGCTAAATCAAACAAAACCCAATTCAACTAACATAAAAAAAATAACTTTATACAAAAATTGAAAATTTTCAAGAAACCAAACCTTGTTGTTGCTCTTGTTTGACTAAAAAAAGTCAACTTTGAACCCCTGAAAACACAAAAAGATAACAATTTTTTTAACAATTTTTAAGAGAAAAAGAAGAAAACTATAAAGGGTATTTGTGATCTTTAAATGGGAATTATGGAAAACCCAAAAAAAAGTGGAAAAGTGTTGGAGTTGGGAAGGAATAATGAAATTTGAAGAAAAAGAAAGAATGTGTATGAATGAGGTGTTGTTTAGCAGGTCCTTGTCTTTGGAATTGCAGAAAGAAAAAGAATAAAAAATGTGAAAGTTTTTTTACTTTTTACTTAGGTAAAAGATGATAAAATAGGGGGCAAATTTAGTATTCACTCCGTTTCCTTTTTGTGATGTCCTGTCTACTGCAAAAAATAGATAGAAAAAATTTGATCAAGTTTACAATATTATTCTTGCTTGAAATTATTATTGAAAACTTGAAAGAATACTTTAATTAATTAGCTAATGGTAAAACTGTCATTCTGTCAAAAAATAAGTAAAAAAAAGCAGTAATAAATGCACTTTTTTAAACTGTATGTTTTTTGTCGGGGGACAATAATTTTTAAAACGGTAGGAGTAAGGTTTAAGTTGTTTTTTTTTTGTTTTTTTTAAATTAAGACTGCAGGGTGGACCGAAAACTCTACTCATCATGTGCACAAATATTTTTTGCGGGATAATGAAAATATAAAAAAAAGTGAAATTTACGATTTTATTCAAATAGTAAACAAATTAACAAGAAATGTATTTGTGTGACAAAAAAATTCGAGATCAAGTTCATTACGTAGAATTATTATTTTTAACGAAAATCTACATTATGCGATAAACATCCATCGGGTTTCCGTAAACCCTCGGAAAGCCCCCTAGGTTTGTCCCTGAAAACTGGCTACGATGGTGGTGGTCAACTGGTCATCCAGACGTTTGTGTCACACCAACTCCATTCTCATTATCTTTCCATCACTTTTACTATCCTAACAATGACTCCGTTGATAAAATATAATGCCTAAAAACATTAATAATATTTTTTCACATCTTTACGTTTTGATAATCACAAAATATAAAAACGTTCAACGTAAACAAGTATTTAGTAGTAAATTCTCATTTCAACAATTACATCACTTAAAGGTATGAATAAATAAATGTTTAATGGATTTTATGATCAAAGGAAATTTTTATTCAACCTCAAACTTTTATAAAATGTTGTAAACATGTTTATAAACTTACAAAACATTTTCTACATTTAAAAGAAATGTTTTATTCAAAATAAACATTTTGAATTTCAAATTTTCACTAAGTGGCAAAACAACCCAGAAGTTCATGCTGATCTCTTGAAAAAAATGCGGGTCCTAACCCGGTTTAAGCTTGGGTGGCGGTTAGTTTAAACCCTCGTGGACTAGTCATCCCAAAGGTCAAAAAACCATGCTTACCCGAAAAAACTTCTTATCTATATTTACTGAAGTGAAAGATTGAAAAAGGTTAACCATTGAAGGTGTATTAGCGGCAAGCCATCCGATTCAAATACCTACAGGGATACCGGTTAGACTATATCAAGTCAGAGGGTATTTTGCTACGTGACTAAGCTGATGCGACACTGAAGTGCCCAATTGGCTTTAGTCAGTTGATACCATGATACCTTGTGCTCTGTTATGGTTCCATTTGTCAAAATTCAGTCTGATATTAGAATTCATACTACCAAACTAGTAGCATTAAATTTGAAGCAAAAAACAAGTCCAAGGGTCACACTAGTCATGTGCTTGGACAAGAGTATTGGTTGGATGACATTTTCAAATACATGTGGTATTATGTCTACACTACACGTATTATCGATAGAGACAGAAAAAGAACAAGTCCGCATTGGGCCACAAGACTTTAGAGCCAGGATGGTTCCATCTTGAACAAGTCAAGTCCTGGTCATATTATTGCAAAACTGAGCATAAGCGACTAACCATCGTAAAAGTATGATGATAATAAAAACAGATTCACAGCTCGACGGATATACAACCAAAAACAGCAGGTTCCACCATTAGAATCATATGGTTTGAAAGTATATGAGAACCAAATATGGTTTTCTCAGCCATTACAATCTTCTTGAGAAAAAAGATGTTGCTTTTTGCCAAAAGTACCAAAAGAGCGTAAACACATACTGCAAAGCAACAGATCAATTATGGTTCGAGTCTTCGAGGGTCACGTGGGAAAAGTGATGTTTTCCTGATGTTGTCGAGGCCACAGAAGAGCATCACAACACGTTCAAGTCCCACTCCAAACCCACCATGTGGTGGAGAGCGATTGTTATTATGGTTATCAAGAACATCATACAAAGCCATTCAAGGTGCAGATTTTACAAACGGCCAATTACAAGTTTCCTGTTTCCGTTAGAAACAAGTTTTATCAATATTTGAATCCTAAAGAGTAAAGACCTATTTGACCACCTATGGAAAAAAAAAATTAATAAGCAGATGGCTATAAAAAACAAAGAAAATTCGAGTGTGGCAATTCTGACCCATCCAGTAACAAATATTTTTTTAAATCAAGACAAAAAGGTGTTTGCTCATAGTAACAAAGATGACTGGCTTCAACCCGACCCCTGTTCCTGCACATATTACCGCGTAAATTGAAAATGTACCTGAAAGAATCAATATATGTTGCTATCGTTTTAACATCAATTCCACATTCTCTTGCACGTGACTCCAACATTTCTGGCATGTGAACACGCTGAGCTCCTGAGATAATTTCCTCACCTGAACATAATGCAACAAGTAGAACTTTTTAGATCCAGAAATGGAATATGCTTACTTATACAAGTTCACATAGATAATATCAGCATGGCAGCTCACCTCTGATGAAAACATCAAAGGAGTTGCTATAAGCATTGTTGTCAGGACAAGGCATTGTGTAGAAAGGCCGAACTGCCAGAGGGTAGCGGTGTAGTATATAGAACTCAGTATCGTACCTACAATCAATATTGTAAAGAAATATGTCATGATACAAGGAGGCGCCAAATAGATTTTTTTTTAAACTACTAGAAGTTTTGGAGAATTTCGACTTACTTTTCCAATACGAGTTTTCCTAAAGTCCTTTCAGTTTCTGTGTTAAGGTCCCCAAGTGGATCAACCTCAATTCCAGCATCCTAATGAATCACGTTTTCAAATTGCATGAACATAAAAGTTTCAGAGACTCGATGAACACATATTAATTTAGAAGCTTTTTCACTAACCTTTAGCATTTGAATCCCTTCTTCGAAGGTAAGCTTCAAAGTTTTTTCCTTATACTGCACATCAAATGAGATCATATTACAACATGAATTTAAGTTTTATTTCATAAAATGAGAAGGCGGGAATTTAGTCACCTTCAAATCCTTGAAGGGGTACTGCTTCCTAATAGCTTCTAGAGGTTCTCGGCATTCTTCATTAATTTTGTTAAACATGTCAACAAAAAGGCTGTCCACAATATCCATCACCTACACAAACCCACTCATTAGAATTTTTGCTAACTTTGAAATTTCATATTATAAGCTGTCGGTACCTCAGAGTAATGCCCTTTAATCTCCATCTCCACATCAAGACCTGTAAATTCACACAAATGCCTGTGCGTATACGAGTCTTCGGCTCTAAAGACCGGACCAACAATGAAAACACGTTGAAAATCACCACAAATTGCCATCTGCTTGTGAAGCTGGGGCGACTGCGCAAGGCACGCCGGTTGTCTTTTGTATTCAAGTCTAAACACGGCAGCCCCACCTTCACTAGTGCCAGCAGTTAACTTTGGCGTGCAGATCTCGCGAAAACCAAACTTCCACAAAAACTGCCTAAACAACTGCAGAAAATCATATGGAACTTTGTTTAGTTAAAACTTAACACAAGAATTGTTCTTGTATTCTATACATGCATAGTTCACTCTTTTACTCATTTAAAAAAGTCTAGATGTCTATCACGTACATATACCAAGACATGAAAAGTAACACTTAAACATCGCAAACGCAAATATAAAGGAAACAAGATGTCGTACACGTAACACATCGGACTCGAGCGAAAAAATCCCTTGATTTGCTGGTGTTCGAATGTCCAAAACCCTGTAGTTCAACCGGGTGTCCTGATTAACTCGAACAAGTTGTTCTCCAAGCTGCATAATCAGAGTCACCAATTAACCATATTATTATAAAAAAACAAAATAAGTTATTAATGTTATCTCAAACAATGTAGAATGGCAAAATCTAGCAAAGCTAAGAACTTCACAAAATTGCGTTTAAAACTAATCATACCTCCAAAGCACTCTCAATTTCAGCTTCACTTCTAGCAGCGTCCTCGATAGAGATAGGAAGCACGGGAGCCGCCCTGTTTACACAATAAATCTTCCTCACTTGGATCTCAACCTACAAATATAAAAATCCACTATCATATATCAATAAAAACACATTTCATAACCAAAGATCCTGAATTTGACGAATAAAAGAGCACACAAAATTTTGAATTTCAGAATTTCTAGTTGTCCGCCAATTTCCCTACAAGTAATAATGAGCTGCTCGTCTTAGCATATATGATGGGCTTATGAGCTTATCAAATATTCTGTAACCTTGTAAGCTAGTTTTATATGGTTTGTGAGCTTATGAGCTTATAAGATTAAATAAACAATTAGCTCATAAACCATAAAATATGAGCTTACAAGCTTTGAATTTTTACAAGCTCATAAGCCCACTAAATAAGCAACAAACACGCAATACACATCAGATGAACCCTATTTATTAACAGCACAGATATTATAAATACTAATCTAGCAGCTTGAATTCACAAGTTGAAAGCCCCCCGTAACCCTAAACAAAGCTACTTCTAACTACTAATGCTTGCAATCCTGAAAACCCTTTTAAGGCTGTAACTAGTTATAGTGACAACCAGGAATGCTTGCAATCCCAAACACCCTTGAATCCTGGGTTTTAAAAAGCGTGAGGCGCTCCGTTGTGCTAAGGGTCAAAAAGCCGAAGCGCAAAGCGACAGGACGAAAGCGCACACTTCACGTAGGCGAGGCACATAAACCTTAACTAAAATACCAAGGTGAAAACCTACTTTGGGTAGAGTATATAACACATCACTATAGCTTTAATAAATTCCAACCACCTTGTAAGCAACTAAAATGACTAAAACAAAACAAAACAGTTTACGTGCCAAAAGGCTTCGCAACCGTGTGTATCACGTAAACTCTACCTCTAACTAACACTGTAGTCACGTCATTTTACACTTTATACAACGACTAAACCAAAGCAAATACTAAAACGCCACTACTACCAAAACAAAACAAATATATAACATGTCACATTGTCACTACTTCTTTTATAAAACAAAGCGCTACTTAGCGTGTGTTTGTTTAAGCTTATTTAAGGGCTTATGAGTTAATGTGTTTTAGGCTTATGTTTTATAAGCTTCATTTTTTTGGTTTCTTTGGGGACTTATGGACTAACACTGTAGCCACGTCAATTAACGTGTTGAGAGGCGCAGTAATGGGCTTATTCGCAACCGCATGTATTGTGTAAATTCTACCTCCACTAACATTGTAGCCACGTCAATTAACGTGTTGAGAGGCGCCCGTAATGGGCTTGTTTGCAACCACGTGTATTGCGTGAACTCTACTTCTAACTAACGTTGTAGTGACGTAATTCTACACTTTATAACTATAGACGTCATTTTACACTTTATGACTATAGCTACAGCTATGATGTCGAACGCTTTTAT